>PVJA010005598.1:0-78206 GCA_004027025.1 Myocastor coypus
TTTTTTTTTTTTTTTTTTTTTTTTTTTTTTTTTTTTTTTTTTTTTTTTTTTTTTTTTTTTTTTTTTTTTTTTTTTTTTTTTTTTTTTTTTTTTTTTTTTTTTTTTTTTTTTTTTTTTTTTTTTTTTTTTTTTTTTTTTTTTTTTTTTTTTTTTTTTTTTTTTTTTTTGTCTTTTTTGAGACAGGGTCTCGCTGTGCAGTGCAGTTCAGGCTGGCCTTGAGCTCACTTTTGTAGCCCCGGCTGGTCTCGAACTCGCACCAATTCTCCTGCCTCAGCCTCCCGAGTGCTGGGATTACAGGCGTGCGCCACCACGCCCGGCTCTCATTTCTTTATAACAATATGATACATACGTTTTTGCCAGATATATGTTTTGCAATTTTTTTTTTTTTGGTACCAGGGATTGAACTCAGGCCCTTGACTTGCCAGGCTGGCACTTATGCAGCTAAACTATCTCCTCAGCCTTTAGCAAATATTTCTTCAAGTCTATATTTCTGATTCATTTCCTTAATGGTGCTTTGTTATGCAGACTTTTTAAATTAGTGACATTTAATTTTTTCATATCAATTGTATCCTGAAAATTGCTTAAGAAAACTTTATGTGATCCAAATCACACAACGTGGAGTGTTTATACTGATGATAGTAGGATTGGAAAGAAAATGAGTGAGCTGAATAAAACGAACAGGATACTAGAAAAACATAAATATCAAAACCTTCTGACCAATGAATAGAAATTATTAGCTGAACACCAAATTGAATATCTTCACATTGCCTTAAAAAGATAAAACCTCATGAAATAGACCCCAGCACAACTGTCATCACCCTTGAAATTTACCCAGTGTTTAAGAATAAATGAAAAGCTCCCTAGAAAGCCTTCCCATAAACAAAATGTAAGGAAATACTTCCCAGTTCACACAGTCACATTAGTACCCTGATACCAAAACCACAGAAATATGCCACAGACAACATAATCATCCCTTTCAAGAGTATATGCATAATTAACCTCAACAAAATACTATCAAAGCAAATCCCATAATATGTAAAAGGATTCCACACTGGGGGTGACATTTATTACCAGAATGTAGAGTGTGTTTAGACAGGTAAACTTAATGTAAAACATCATTTTGTACAAGATGTAATGAATATATACAGTGACTTATTCAATTTAAAAAAATTATTAGGGGAAAAGACGTTTTGAATGCCCTTCAAAACGCTGCCCTGTGCTTTGAGCACACTAATCTCATCACTGCTGTCACCTTCTGAGGGAATTCTGAAAGTGTTCTTTTGTAAGCATCTTTATGAGGGATGATGAAAACTACAGCGGGCGGGGCTGCTGAGTGCCATCCAGCGGAAAGGTGGGCTCGGAGAAAGAATGCAGTTTACACTCACCCTGCTTACTCACAGGGTTTGCAACTTTGAAACATTCACAGGATTTTTAAGTCCCTCATCAAAGTACACAAAATCCACATGATCATTTACTAAATACAGATAAAAATAATTGACATGATGCAGTATATTTTCATTATGAAATATTTAGCAAAGGAGAATAGAAGGTGATATTACATAATCCTCACGGGGTGCAGAAGATGGTTCTGTGGTCTCAGCACCTATCTGGTAAGCACAAGTACCGGGGTTTGATCCTGGGTACTGCAGGCTGTGTTGTCCCTGCACCAATCTGGCCACCAAAAACTGGGAATGGTGGTACATGCCTGTAATCCCAGCACTGGGGAGGCTGAGACAGGATGATCACTAAGAATCTGAGCTGTGTAGAGCTGCTACTAAATAAATGAATAAATAAATAAATAAATAAATAAATAAATAAAAGATTAAAATAACGACAGCAAATGATTTTTGTAAAAACTGCTAATCTAAAAATTAAGACTGGAAGATTTGCTCTTATTTCTTATATACAACCTTGTGGCATTTCTAGCTAGAATCCTTATATAATATAAATAAATTTAAAAATAATATAATAATTATTTTATTTAATATAATAATTGCTATAATAAAATAATATAAATAAATTTAAACAGCATCTGCTTGGGAATAGAAAAACTCCAGTGGTGCAATTGGTTAATGTGTGGTACTTATATATTTCAGAATAGAGATAAGTACAGTACATCCTACATATCTATGTTTTCCACATTTGCGGACCCAACCATTATATTGAAATATTTGAGCTAAAAGTCCTGTACTGAATGTGTACACATTTCTATGCCCAATATGTCATGAATAATATACTATACCAAACATTATATAAAATTCCAATTGCATTATGTGTGCTCAGTAATCTAGAACAGTTTAAAAATATAGACGGATGAATATGGAACATAACAAAATGCTATGCTGCTTTATATGAAAGACTTAGACATTCCTGGACTTGGGCATTCATAGGGACAATGGAACCAGCTCTATCTTTATTCACAGATTGTGTTGCACTTCTTATAGAACAGTGTAAGAAACTCACAAACAAAATTTATGATGATAAGCAAGTTCATTAAAGTCAAAATCAAATCAATTTTTAATATAGGAGCATGAACAACTCAAACATGAAATTATGAAAATAATTATTTTTAATAGAATCATAAAAAATAAAATACTTAGATACATTTCAATTAATGAAGTTCATTCTTATAAATAAGAAATAAAGAATTATATGAATGGGAAAACATTCTATGTTCAAGAATTAGAAAAATAAGTATTATAAAAATGACAATACTTCTCTTTCAAAATCCTAGTTACACATTTTGTAAAATTTGAAAAGTTGTTGTAAAAGGCATATGGCAGGAAAAGCACCAATGGAATCAAAGTACCTTTGGAAAATAATAAAGCTAATGTATTTATTCTTTCTCTTTTTAAAAATTCGCTAAAATTTTATGGTAAACCAAACCAGTATGTTTATCTTCAGATGAACAAAATGTCATTAAGGTTCACAGACATACACTAATTTTTCAGTGAATATTAAAACAAATGAATGTAGAAACGTCTTCTTTTTTTAACAAATAGAATTCAGGTGGAAGGAGATTGAAGTGTGAAATACTTAAGTTGAGCATCTACTTCACAACATATTTAGCAATTAACTGGACAGAAATCATAGACCTGAATGCAAGAGATTTCATGTTTGAAAGGAAATTTTAGAAGAAAATGTAAATGATCTTGTGGCTGTCAATAGATATTTTTAATATAGCACTAAAAATACAAATGAAAAAATACATGAATTGAGCTACATCAAAATTAGAAAATTTTCTAAATCACCTGCATTCAGATGCAACAGCCAGGGGTTCAATCCCCAGGCTTGCTATACTTGCTCGGCCCCCGGGGGCCCACTGAGACAGAAATTGAGACTAGGTGTGGTGGTGAGCGCCTGTAATACCAGCTCTTAGGAGACTATAAACAAGTGGATCAATTTGAATCTGATCTAGTAGTGAGACCCTGAACACCCTGTAGATTCTTCTCCCAAAATACAAAAAAAATTAGAAAAATTTCTGCACAAAATAAAAGAAAATAAAAAGATAACCCTGATACCATATGCTTAAACAAAATAAATGGAACATAATTATAAAATAATCACATTGCTTTTTTTCTGGTGTGAGAAACAAAAGTGTAAATAAAGAACTAAATATATAATAAATATGGTGAAATAGGAAGAAAATGTACAAATGGGAAGGGGAACTAGAAAGGCGGCAGGGAAAAGGGGAGAAAAAGAAAGAAAAAAACTAGAGGAAGGGAGATGGTCTCAGCGACCTGTGTTTTAATTGCCTCTCCAAGAGACTGAAATATTCATTAAAGTTTGAGAACCAATGTTTCAGATAAAAAAGAAATGTACAACATAAAAGAAAATATTTAAAAATCATATTGATCCAGGTTATAAAGACTCATAATTGAAAAATAGAAAAGTACGTGGCTAATTGTAATAGTAAAGATTGTTTCTGAAGAAGATAAATAAATGGTCAATGATTCCATGAAATCATTGGGTATCAGACAAACATTATATATCAGTAAAGTGCAAACAAGAAGGGCAATGAGAATGCCTTTTCCTTCAGGCATGGCTACTATCACGTTAGCAAAGAGGGGCAGGAATGGAAAGGAGAGGAGAGCAGAGTGCAGCAGAAGGGAACTGAGCAGAGGTGAGGGGTGGGGGAGGGGAGAGGGGAGGGGAGAAGCCAGGAGGAGGGGAAGGGGGAGGAGGGGCGAGGCAAGGAGGGGCGGGACTAGGCGGGGCAAGGCAGAGCAGGGCGAGGCGAGGTGAGGCGAGGCAAGGTGAGGCGAAAAAGTAAATAGTATACAAATTTGTTCCTGATAGGGATAGAGTGTTCTTGCTTTTGAATAGACTTGGTGTTTTCTCAAAGTGTTAGAGTTAACAAGTGAATTTTACTTCTGAGAATTGGTGACATAATTGAGGAATAAAATTTATTTGTTCACCCTTCACATGCATTACTTTATTCACAGCATTTTTAAAACAGAAACAACCTTCAAATAAGCAATTGATGAACATTTGAATAAATTTCAGTATATCTACATATTGAATCCTTTACTCTAGAAATAATGTAATATTGATATATGCTATAATACAGAAAAACCTGGAAAATGTTATGCTAAGTGAAATAAGCCACATGCAAGCCCTATAGCCCATCCATTTATTTACATGCGATGTCTCCATTGGTAAACCTGCAGAAACAGAATGTAACTTTGTGGCCTTCCAGGGACTGAGCAAGAGAGGAACTGGAAACAGAGTCTTATGGGTGAGTCCTTTGATACAGGGAAGGCGGCCATGCAAAGCACAGCAGAGAAGCCTGACAGGACCCGAGCAGTTCCAGTGTATTTTCTTCTAGCTTCCAGCTCTCGGTGAAAGTAACTTACTGTCGTTTAACCTACCTAGGTTGTGGTAGTTTAGACTATCGCTAGCGATCTCATGCAGCAGTATTGTTGTTGGGGATGATTGAAAATATATCAGAATTCTATGCAAATGAGGACACTAAAATCCTAGGGACCATACACACCAAAAGCAAAACATTTAAGAGTTGTCAGTTACATCATACTAAAGTTGTTATGGAAAAAACAGAAGTTAGATAAAAGTTCTTAACATTTTCTGAGTATGCAAAAAGACATTCAATATTTCACCGTTATCAATGTTATTAACTCTTGATTATTTATAGATTGACTTCTTTAGAAGATTAAGAACAAGTTTTACTCCTAATTTGATGGAAATTCTAACTTGGGCCAGTGTTAATTTTATTCAGTGTGTTTATCTATGGAAAAAAATAATCTAGAATTTCACATATACAGTGTTCATATGTTAGCTCATGTTTATTTCTGAATTATAAACAAAATGTACTGAGTAGAATATCTCATTAAGTAATCTGATCATTATGCATTATGTATTTATATTACTGAGTTGGAATTGCTAATATTGCTAATAATTTTTATATAAATATAATTTTTATATAATATACTAAAATATTTTGGAAGTATCTCTGTATAGATTTACTATTAGAGATGTTTACAATCATAAAACTAACAGAGTATATTTTTTTCTTCAAGTTTACATAACACTGGTATTTTTTTTTCTCTACTTTAAATAATAGAATTTATCAGTCAATTTATCTAAGCCTGGTAATTGTGTAACAATTTAGAACTTTGAAAACATAACTCATTTTTTAATAAATTAGGGTTATTTGATTTTTAATTCTAAATTTAACATTTTAAGTTTATACTGTTCAGATAGCTTTTATATGTCTTAAATCTTATTGTAAAACTAATATTTTATTATTAATTCACGATGCCATATTAGGTTTAACGTCTGGAATTGTAGTAATAATCCTTCAACCTTATTGATATTTTGTATTCAATGTTTTTGTCCTCCTCCATCAGTTAGTAAAATTATAATTTTATCAATTTTTTTTCATTTTTAGATATTTTCTAAATATTTGAATGTGTTCTGCTGTATCTATTTTCATTATATGATATCAAGTTTGGTCTCTATTTTGTCTTTTAAAGAAAGCATAAATTAGAACTAATACAAAAAATTATAATTGATACATATTTTAAATGTAATATTAATTTCTCAATATTTGCTGTAACATACGGTGTTGTCTTCCAACCAGTTATTCATAGTACCGGATATAGACATGTAAAAATAGAAGAAGAAAGAGAAATGGAAACAAATGTAAAATAAATGAAGAAAACAAAAAGGAGAAACAATTGAAAAAAGAAGTCATGACAAATTAAAGTATTAACTGTTTCTTTCCATAGACCAGCAGAAACACACAGTACAGCTGTTCAGACCATCCTGCTTATACATCTAGATAAATCTCTTTTCCCTCCTCCCTCTCTTGTCCTTCTCCCCGACTCAGTAACTCTTTCCTTTTGAACAAGTTCATTCCCTTTTACCAGTGTCTATTATACCCTCCAGACTCTGTTTTTCTCTTTCCAGTTCTCATGCTAAGGAGACAATATGATGTTTTCACATGCAGGTATGATTTATTTGACTTAACAGTGTGCTTTCTAGTTGCATCCATTTACCTACAAATGGATACAACATTGTCTCTCTGCATTACTTTCATTTTACTTTTTTTCTTTTTCTCTTTGTTTGTTTGTTTGTTTCTTTCTTTCTTTTTCTTTTCTTTTCTTTTTTCTTTTCTTTTTTTTTTTTTTTGCAGGACTGGGGTTTGAACTCATAACCTTTCACCTACCAGGGAAGCACTTGTGCCACAGAGCTGTGCCACACAGCCCCTGACTTTGCTTTTCTTCTTCTGGTCTTTTAAAATAAAAAATGAAGTCACTGGCTTTTAAATCTCCTCTTTTTCTTAATGACCTATACCTGCATCTTTCTAAGAATTTCCTTCATTATCACTCTGATTTTCACTTTTGTGATGTTTGAAAGGTCTATTTCAAAACATAATTTCCTTTGCAGTTTTCTTGACTCTTGTGTTTTTTAAATGTTTCATTTGTTATTTTTTATGATTTTTAAGATAAAAAATTGTATTCAAATTCTACTTTATTTAATATAACATATAGTCACTCTAATATTCTATGTTACAATATTCATTATATTTCCTTTTCTATACACTCTTTCTTTCTTTTTTCTTTCTTTCTTTCTTTCTTTCTTTCTTTCTTTCTTTCTTTCTTTCTTTCTTTCTTTCTTTCTTTCTTTTTTTACCAGGGATCAAACTCAAGACCTTCTACCAGCTAGGCAAGCACTTATCCCTCTGAACCATCCTCCCACTCCTACAATCATTTTTTGTTTTACTGGTATATTTGCTATGGTAGTGTCTATTTTGTTCATTTCCCATCTATTCTCAACATCTCTAACTTTCAAGTAGATTGTTTTGCTTATTACTTTTAATGCAAATTTGCTGTTATTTAACCCTTTTTTCATTGTTTCTTGTTCCCTAAGTTTCTTTCTGATTTTTATTAGTGTGTGTTGGAACATAAAACAGAAGCTTATTTTTGGTGATTGGTATAGTCATATAACGTAACTTGATCATTTTTAATTCCATTTTGCTCTTCTTCTTATCTCTAAAAGTGTACCTACTAGTTTACTGCTATCTTTTTAAAACATATTTAGTACAGGGTCTACAGGGTCTCACTACACAGATCGAACTCATAATGATCCTCCTGTTTTCAGCCTCCCAAGCACTGGGATTATAGGTGCACACCCCCACGCCTAGTCTCACTTGCTGGCTCAGCATGGCATGCAGGGGATGGGACCCAAGTCCCTGTATCTGCATAAGCAGGCACTTTACTCTGCTGAGCTATCTGGCTGGCCATAGGTTTCTGCTATTTTTGTTTTCATTATGTATTTTTAGGACTTCTTTTGTAGGAGAAAACATACAGTTTTGCACTTTCTCCTTATTTTGCTTCACATAATAGCTTCCTGATTGATCTAGTTCCCTGCACATGACATGATCTAATTCCTCTTTGCTAAATATGATTCAATTGCATCTATGTGTATATATATAAGTATGTATATGTATTTTTATTTTAAGTAAATATAATTTTTGTATGTATATATGAATATAAAGTTTTGGGTACAGTTAAGACTGTTTCTTCACCTTCACTGATATGAAGTTTGCTATTATAAGCGTGGGTATGTATGCTAAATATAATGTCTTAACTCTTTCAGCACGGGTTCTTCATGCATTCCACATACTAACTTTTGAGGGCAAGTATTAATAGCAAAACTTTTTCTGTAGTTTCTCCCTTTACTCTTGACTGTTCACATTGATGTATACTTGAAGAATAGTATACTATTCATGATTTCTAATTAAATTCCATCATAATATATACATTCTATTTCTAGATATACACCTAGGAATTAATTTTAGAAAGTATTTCATATGCTTTATTTTAAACTCTTAAGATTTGATATTATCCTGCATGACAAAAAGCGGTGAATCCTTGAAACTTCATAGTTTCATTTATGAACCCCTTCTATCCTTTATGCTACAGTTTTAACTCATATACATTATGAGCTCCAGAATAAAATACTTGCTTTAACCAGTCATATGATTTTAAAGACATTTAGAGGAAAGATATATATTTTTTAAATTTCCAATTATTTCCATTTCATAAGTTCTTCTACTGTACGGAAGTTCTGAATCCCATCTGGTTTTATTTTCCTTCTTCCTGGAGAGCTAGCTTTGTTGTTTTTACTTCGTGGTAGTACAGGTTACAGACAGTGCTTTCCCTTTGTTGTTGAGGTGGCTTTGGTTTATTCAGTATGGTGGATTAAATAATAGTCAACTGTTACATCAAGCTGGATTGAAGCAGCGTGTTTCTAGCGGCAGAAGACCTACCCGAGGCTAGTTGGCAAACGCATAAAGGGGAAAACTGGAGGGGCAGGTGATGTGCCATTGGTTTTGCTGGAGAAGATTGCCACTCAGGTTGTCCTGATAGGAACTCAGCTGTTATCATCGGAGGAGCACGGATCCTCGCTGTCGCCGAGGATGGCTGCAGTTCTTTTTGGAGGAGGTCTGGTCCTTACTTGAACATTGATTCCAGACTGCAGTGCAGATCCCTCAGCCTGCTGGCGCACATCCTTCTCACACCGACACAGGCTTTCCAGCCTTCTAGATTTTTGGTACAGACCTGTATGAGGCACTGTTGTGGGCTCTAGGCCTCCAGCTGGACTTGTGCAGGACATTGTCATGGGATCCAGGTCCTCAGCTCTGTTCTGCGGGTCTCTAATGCATGGGCAGATCTACATTCTTCTGCATTCACCTTTCTGGTGAATATTACAAAATAATTTTATTAGCTATATGTCATGTATTAAGTCTATTTAATTGCTATCCCTGACTGCAACACTCAAAATACCATTATTTTTGAAGGATAATCTGCTTTTGAGAATTGGGTTTTTTCCCCACTGTCTCTTGGGTTGCTTTCCATTGAATTAGACGTGAAGACAGGGGTGCATTCAATCATTGTTCTCTTTTATGCAATATGACTTTTCCTATTGTTTAAGTTCCTGTGTTAGAGTTTGGGCACTGTGTGATTAATATAGTTTTCTTTGTATTTCATCAGGTTAGCTTTTACTGAGCTTTCTGCAATTGTCATCTTAGCTTTCAATCAAAACTTGAAGCTTTGGATGAACAGCTGTATGCTTAGTTAGGAAGTCATATTTGCTAACATTTCTTCTCTGGCAGAAATATTTGAAATGTACTTCAATATTGCCCTGAAGGACTTTATCACTCTCTCTTAAGTGATCTGTGTCTTCTTTTCCTAATTTTCTACATTTAAATAATTTCAAAAATTCTAATATCAAGTTTAATGATCTTTTGGAAGGGTTTTGTTTGTTGTTGCCGTATCTCTGTTAAGCCCAAACAAAGCACAACTTTTCACTTTATAAATTCCTTATTTCAGGTAGTTTTCATAGTAATAGAAATCCAACCTTTGATGTTGGAATTTTCAAATAAAATTTGTATAACTATTAAATTTCATTTAAGTAATCACAAATTAAAATAGCCCAATTATAAAATTCTTAATTTCTTTTTCAACAAAATATATTATTTTAAATATATCAATAATGTTGATTCTGTCTCTTGTATATCCTTGGATTTCTAAATGTCTGCATAAAAATGTGTAACTGCACATTTTGTAGAGTTATTAAAATATCAATGATTGTCAGAAAATATCAATTTCAATCTTATGTAGACCAAATGCTGACTTAAAATTTTATCTCTGATCATAATGATATTGTTCAACAATATACCTTAAAGATAAAAAGGAACAATTCCTTTTTTATTTTTGTATTTTAGTGAAGGGTCCCCAGGGTTTCCAAGGTCTCACTATTAATCAGACTTGTAGTGCTTCACCTATGTACAGCCTCCCAAGAGCTGGGATTACAGGTGCACGCCACCATGCCTGGTCTCAATTGCTGTCTCATCTTACCTGGGGGCAGAGCCAACACTGTAGGCCCAGGGACTGAACCCCCAAATCCCTGTGCCTGTTTGAAGGCACTTTGATCCGCTGAGCTATTTGGCTGGCCCTAAGAACAACTCTGCTGTCACTGTAGTTGTTACTGACCTTGATGACAGAGTTTGCAAAAGGAAAGAATGACCCATAGCAAGGCTTTCCAGAAGGACTGAGTTTTGTAATATTCCCTCTGTATTTTACTCATGCGGAATAAAGAACAACATAATTCATTATATGAGGGCTCTATATAATATTTTCCTTTGTAAGATTTAAAAGACCATATTTAATAACAAAACTAAAATTGTGAATACAAAGGTCTGTACAACAGGAATATTTATTTCAAGTAAAAGTAACATCAAAGCGTGATGTTTGAAAAATGGGGAACTATAACAGACATCATAAAGTTTAAAAAACCCAGAATATTTTGACTTATAACACACGTCTTAATGTGCCTATTCCCAATTTTTGTCTTCGCTTTATTTAGTCATACATTTATTTGGCAACCAGTGCATAATATTTCTGCACAGAAATCAAGTAATTCACACTTTCCTATAGTTTATTTTATCAATGCTTTTCATGGATTAGAGAACTCTTCTGATTTAGATATTGTTCTCTGATGTGCTTTGCAAATTTTATGAATATTGTTAAAGTGGAGAAAACTTCCTACATGTGTCCTCTACATATTTTGTCACATATTTTCCCTTCATGATGCCATTACAGGACTATATCACACAAGCATTAGAGTTCTTTTGTGTTTTGTTTTGCTTTTGTGTTTTAGGGAAGGATCCACAGGATGTTTGGGGTCTCACTACTAGATCAGAGTCAGAGTGATCCATCTGTTTACAGCCTCCTAAGAGCTGGGGTTATAGGCACACACCACCACGCCTAGTCTCCATTACTGTCTCAGCACACTCCTGGGGCAGGGTCAGCATGGCAGGCCCAGGAATCGAACCCCTCACCCCTGTGCCTACTTTCAGGCACTTTAATCTGCTGAGCTATTTTACTGGTCTGGCACTGGGATTCTAATAAATTTGACTTTGTGGAATTTTGTTTCCAAAAAAAAAAAATAATCTTCCTTATATTTATAACTATATGCAGTTATCAATTATATAGCTGCTAGAATAAAAATTTTGCTCTGTTTGCTTTGATAAGAAAAATCTTCCATGACAGTTTTATGTGTTTATTGATTAGAAAAATTTCTCGTTTACTAATTTCCGGCTTTGTAAGTTATAAACCTGTGTCCTCACTCTAGTTATATCATTCAGGATTGTGAGTTGTCAGCTTCACTACAGGACCTATGGTGACACTCAGTATCTGCTCATTAAATTTGTTTTAAGAAATAAATTAATCAGGAAATGAATGCAACTTAGCAATGTTTTATAGGTTTTTTGTAAAATTGAGTATCATTTGTAATGAGTTTTATATTTTTTTTCCACATTCTTAAAGATGGGTTAAGAAAAAGGCTTTTCCTGGCTAGACTCAAAATGATTTTTAAAAAGTTATCAGTTTCACAAGGCAAACAGAATACCCCGCAGTTGCTCTCTGAAAGTCAGTAGGTTTCTCCTTTTTGACTATGAACAATGAGAGAATGCAAGGCAGAGGGCTTAGTTTCATTTCTCCTGTCTCTGTTTATTGCTTGTTTCACTCATCATTCTGAGTTCATGTCTGTGTATAGGCTCTGTCTAAATAGGAAAGCAGCAAAGGAAAAGAATAGGGACGATGGCAGTCCAAGTGATTTAATCAGCACCCTCTGTAGTTCTGCTTCAGTGTATACTCACATCACATCTCCGCAAAGCTTCTCCCATTATATTGGAATCGGCTCTGTGTGTTTCACCTATTTCTTCAACTTAGCTCCATGTTGAGAGCAGAAGCCTCCCCACTTGGACCTTTGATCAAAGCTCTTTCTTTCCAGGGAACTGAATGACTCCCACTGGGGTATAGTGGGTAGAAAAATTGCTACTAAATTACTACCATTTTCACCAAGTCATCTTCCAGATACCATCTCTCCAGTCAGCCACCTAAAGAAGACATTAAGTGAGGAAGCAAAATGAGTCAATGTATCTCATTGGGGGCCAGGTCTGAAGCCCAGGGCTAAGCTGAGCTCATCTTCATTGGAATCTAGAGACCTTCTGAAGAATATTTCTCTGAAGTGAGATACTGCTACGCCATCTCTAGAACTACTGAGTGTAAAATGCTTTTCCTGGTACTGAATCTAAATAATTTGTCAAGACTGACCACTTTGAATGTCTTAAATTGTGTGCACATCTTTTTTGTTGTTGTTGTTTTCGAAAGAATAATCGATTAACATTTTTAAAATCTCACAATTCATGTTTACCAGTAAGAACTTATTTTTTGAACTCAACTATAATTAAATAACTTAACTGTGAAGCCAGTTCAAATTGAAAATGTAGGATAAATGTCACAAATATTGGGATATAACATGTGTTTATGAGAAAATATCAGTTATCTAAATAAGAACTTGGACACCATTACAGAAATTATTTAAATAAAAACAGTTTTGCAGTGTTGCTCTCTAGTTCACACATCAAAGTTTGATCTAAGGAATCATTAGTGTCCGTATAATAATTCATTCTATGTCTTCTACTATATTAGTAAATTAGTAATCATTTTCTTTGAAGTTATAGATGCAATTATCAAATGTATTCATACTTATATGTATTATTTAACCTAAAATGTTGGGGGCTGGGGAGGTAGCTCAGTATAATAAGTGCTTCCCTGGCAAGTGCAAGAGCCTGAGTTCTATCCCCGTTTCCCGCCCCCCACCCCTGAGAAAACAACCATAAAATGTCATATTTGGAACATGAAGAACAATCAAACAGTTCGTTCTGTCTGTTCTAGTATTTGGATTCTATATAGAATCCAAAATTTTTGTTCTATTGGATTCTTACTTGAAAGTAAAAACCAAGAAAAGAAAGAGGAAAAAAGAAAAGGAAAGAAAGAAAGGAAGGAAGGAAGGAAGGAAGGAAGGAAGGAAGGAAGGAAGGAAGGAAGGAAGCTGGCCACTAGAGGGCTAAATAAGATGTGGTTTTCCAAAAAGGCATGATGCATTCTCATGGCTAGTCTGACTTTTTCAGAGTCACCAGTTAGTTAAAATTTAAGAAGCTATAATACTTCCTCCACTAGCTCTTTAAAGAAACTAGAGGAAAATGTATGAAAAGTACCCTTCTTTGTATTTGGTAAGGAGGAGTACTTGGTAATTTTGACTACCCTGCCCACGGCTCTGCGAAACTCTTCTTATGAAGCACTACTTTAGTGCATTTTCCTCAAGCACTGTAAAGATATTTTGCACATCTCATACTTACAAAGTTTATAGGAACCTCTTTGTTTTTCTTCCCAAGTGTGAATATGCACACACATTTGCACATCTACTTCCAACTCCTCTATTTCTATTGATGCATTTTCTTACCCTAATTTGTTCTTATTTAAACTATCTGTTTCAATGATGTAACATGAATTTACTTTTGGAATCCCTGTTTAATTGGAGATGAAAGAGAATACAACTCAAATTTACAGGAAATAGCACAAAGTATTCAAAAGTCATATGTGAGTTAGTAAATAGACAAATCTTCTTTTCACATCACTCAATGTGTTATATAACCAGAACAAGTTAATATCTTTCACAAAAGGAAAATACTGGGTAGTGGTGATGAGCAGCTTCTTAGTATTCTTTGTGTTCTGTGCATTTAAACAACCCATAAGTTGAAGGCGAATGACTGTGAATGCCATAGCAGAAGAATAGCAACTGAGAGTGTACTTTGGAGTCCAGAAGCCTCAATCTTGCACTCACTATTTGAGAAGATTTCCTGACATCTCTTCTCCATTTCTCTTCCCATTAAAGACTTGGGAGATAATCCAGGGGTCTAAGGACCTGCCTGGCAAATGCAAGGACCCAGGTTTGATTCCTGCCCCCAGGACTCACTGAGCAAGCTAGAGGTGAGGCATAGTGGCACTCGCTGGTAATTTTAGTACTGAGGAGACTGAAAACAAGGGGATCTCTATGAGCCTGAGCTGCATAGTGAGACACTGTAGCAACAAAATACAAAAGTAATAATAATAATGATAATCTGAACAGCTTTTAAAGGTAGAAAAGAATATTGATATAAATAGTTTAGAATAGAACTTCATTAAGTGAAAAATATCTGCTCCCCTTACTCCCGTACCTTTTACTATAAAAAAGACACTAAGGCGATCTAGTAAGTAGCATTCAAAATTACAAACTCAAGTATTCCAAGTCTAATATTTGCTGTTTCTTGATTTTGTTTTATTAGAATGAGATTGGTTCACTGTAAAATTCATGACAAACAAGCAGAAAGCCCAACAAGTGATAATTTGAAACCGCTCAAATTTTAGGTGGATCAATGCAACTCCAATTTACTAGGAGATATTAAAGGGCAATATTAACTTAGGTTATTAAATCAGCATTTTACTGTGATTTAGATTTAATAAAACAATTACATACATTAACTCGTAATTGATCATTATTAAATGTATAATTAGTGGGATCAAATAACCAAGGAAAATATAGAAGTCTATCTTTAATCTACTCTTCATTGTCACTATATAAGATTCTAGTAGTCATTGGTACATTTTCTAATGAAGTGATAAATATAAATTAGGTTACTTTGAAAGATAGATTTAGAGTCCTGCGTTTTATCTAATTATTATACATTTAATTATAGATAAATAGCAAAAGTATAATATTCAACAGTTAAGCTTGCCTGAAATGGGAAATGCTAATCTTGAGCTGTTCATTTTCATAATGCTTGTGCATCCATTAAGAAAAATTATAGAATAGGGTAAAAATATAAAGAATGGGTTATGACTAAGTTTGAGTTGAGAATCCCAAAGACGAGAAATTAGGAAAGATAAGATTCATTATAAGGTTAAGATATTTTTTGTCAGTTAAACTATGTTGTATTTGTGTGAAAACTTTGATGGATTGCTCCTTTTTTGTGTGAAACCTTTGATGGATCATTCCCTTTTACATGCATCATCTCCTTAGCATAATTAAACTGAAGATATTACTTGTCACAATCATGCCTATAAATAAGGCAGCCCGACCCAGAGACAGCCCACCCCATCAAGAACTCAGGAACAATTGCAAAATCTCTTAATTATTAAAGGGCTTCAGAAGTGCATACACTTTGCTCTTTGATACTGAAGTTCTCATTTCTTAGTGCTCAAAAAAACTTTTGAACAACTATAATTAAACTTTAATATGAAAAACATCACATTGATTTATTTTAATTTAAATTTTTTTTATTTTAAGTTTTTCCACATGGAGAAAGGAATTTATAGTTTACTGTAGGTGAGTATCTCACAGGTGAAACCAGTAATCAGAATAGAAATACTATAGTGGGAAAGTTCCCACTTCTCACCTAGAAAATCCTTCTCCTCTTGAAGACATTTCAGCTAGGAGAATCTGCTAAGTTTCTCCATCTCTTGCTATGTTTCCTCAACTGGACATGTAAGAGTATCTACCCGACCTGCTGCTGTGATTCATAAATCAGCTATGTATTTTAAGCTCCCAGCAAAATACTATTAGCACACACAATTATTTATTTAAAAGTAATGATTTTGAATGAATTGATTATCACATTCTCCACTGAATCTTGAGATTTTTGTAAAAGGAGCGATTGGAGAAGAAAGGAGATACATTCTTTTCCAACTCCCACTGTATTTGGTTTAATGAATTCCAGGATCACTCTGGTCTGTAAATATATCTTCCTCTCCAGCCTAGATTGAGAGTGTTGAAGAACATGCCATTTAAGTATTCTGCATTCAGTGTCAGTTACAGTTTCCTAGTGTTGCCTTAAGTGAATGTGTGAGGAAAGTGTCACTCTGATTCTTACTAACACAGCTAAAACACATGAATAATAATAAACGTTTTCTCTCCTCAGAATAAAAGAACTTTGCTTTTTCAAAGAATTTTTATGATATAGATCAATTCTTGCTGTTTTGCCTATTTTGTTGTTAATGGAAATAATTCCACTCACATATAACATAGCAAGCATCCTCTCCTATTTGCTGAATTTCAGCCAAATTTATCTATCTAGTTCCACTGCTATATTCTATTATTTGCTACAGTTTTATAGTAACTTGCTCTCTGGTGGGACAGTTTCATATTTACTATGGTTTAGATATAGAAAGTTGCCTGAAGGCCCATTTGTTAGAGAATTATTCCTGGCCTGAGGTGCTGTTGGAAAACGACTTATCACCTATGAAGTTGGGGACTAATGGAAAGAAGTTAGGTTCTGCAGACACACCCTTGAAAGAGATATAGGGATTTTGGCTTCTCCTTTTTACTCGATGTTTTTATTTCCTAGCTGTCATAAGGCAAGAAACCTCATCTATCCAATACAATTTACTGTGCCACCAAAGGCCCAAAGCAGTCAAGTCAAGAAATTGTAGACCCAACATTCTAAAATATGAGGCAGAATATTTATTTATTTATTTTCTTGTTTCAGAACCTTTGTTTGTTTATTCACTCATTTTTTTATGGCTAGCTCAGCCTGCCCCAAGGGCAGGGCTGGCGCAGCAGGTGGTGCCGGGGATAGAACCACGGTCCCTGAAGCCGCCCAAGCTTTCCCAAGCAGACAGAATAAATACCTCCCCTTTTAAGTTTATTTTCTCCGATATTTGGCGACAATGACAGAAAGGCAACTAAAATAGCTCCTTCATTATTATCATGTTTAGATTTTTAAAAATATTTTAGAACACATCAGATAATACTGTTTTTTTCTTCTATAATGTTATTGAATACTGAAAGTATATTTCTAGTATGTGGTTATTAGTTGTGCCAATCATTGGAGCTTTTATACCCACTCCTCATCTTATCCAGAAATATTTTAGACTTTTCCACAACTTTTAACATCTTATCTTTGATTATATTTGCTATAGATTTTAGAGATAACATCTATAGCATTTTCAATGTATGTTTGAATTCCAAGATTGCTAATAACTTTCCTTAAAAAATGGATCCAAAATTTTGTGAAAAGTTTTATGTGGGTGACCATATAACTTATTTTTTTCATCATGTTTAGATCAGTTCTAATGAGCATTTTAAAATGTTAAATCAAAGTGTAATTCCAGGAATAAATTCAGTTTGTTCTTGATTACTATTTACATATTATTAAGCTTATTCTTGCTTTTGTGAATCTAATATGCTTTAAATAATATTAGCTCTACTTCATGACCCTTACTATTCTTTCCAATATTGATACATATTTTCTTTATTTACGTTTCCTAAAGAACTTTAGGTTTATTTTGTCAAACTATTCAATTGTGTGTGTGTGTGTGTGTGTGTGTGTGTGTGTGTGTATGTGTCTGGAAGAGAACTCAGGACCTCATGCCTGCTAGGCAAGTCAACCTACTGTCTTCTGTAGTAGCTTTAGTGTCGCTGTTTTAATATTTAAAACTTTGATCACTTCTGACTTTAGGTCAATGTGATAGACACAAAGTTTTAGTTTTCGGCAGGTGGAAATCCAGTTTTCACTACATCTTTTGTCAAAGTGGCTGTTTTTTTCCAGGCAGTGTGTTTGGTTTCACGATCACACAATCATAGCTGTGGTGCCTGAATGTATAGTTGTGTCTGCATTTTCTAATAAACTCCATTGATCATCTGGTCAGGTTTTGGGATTTTTTTTGGTAATACTATGCTGATTTTATCACAGTAGCTTTGCAATATAATTTCAAGTCTGGGTTCATAATGCCTCTTGACTTGGTTTTGTTCACCAGGTTTTGCTATTTTAGGTCTTTTCTGGTCCTAAATGAATTTTTGGAACATTTTCCTATAGATCTCTGTGGTATTCTAGTAGTATTTTATTTCATTGAATCTGTTTAAGTGTTTCAGGAGTATGATCATTTTCAAAATGTCGGTTCTTATGCATAAGAAGGGAATATCTTTCCACTTTATGAAATCCTCCTTGATCTCTTTATTTAGCATATTGTAATTTTCACAGCATAGATATTTTACTCCCTAAGTATTTCAATTTTTGGGTGTTATAGTGAAGTATGTGGTTTCCCTTATTTCACTCTCAGTGATTTTGATGCTTGTGGTCATGAAAGATATTGATTTTGGGATGTTGACTTAGTATGCTGCCATGCTTTGTCTACAATAAATATAGAATTAAAAGTATTGGTGGCCCAGGATCTGGGGGTCATAGCTCTGTAGCATAAGTGCCTGTCTGGCAAATGCAAGGTCGTGAGTTTGAACACTAGCACTGCAAAAAAAAAAAAAAAAAAAAAAAAAAAAAAAAAAAAAAAAAAAAAAAAAAAAAAAAAAAGAAAAAAAAAAAGTATTGGGGGGCCGACAACTCAAAGACCTAACCTAAAAATGGGCATCTGTGATGAATAAACATTGCTTAGATCAAGCAATGCAAATGGTAAATAAATATATGAGAGCTATTCAACAGCATTAGTCATTTGAAAAATGCAAATTGAAACAGCACTGAGATTCCATCTCACCCAGGAAGAATGGCTAACTGCAAGAAGTCAACCAGTAGCAAATGCTGGAGAGGGTGTGGAGCAAAAAAAGAAACTTCTTCACCATTGGTGGGAGTACAGACTCGCACAAACACTGTGGAAATTAGTGTGGAGATTCTTCTAACGTCTAGGATTAGAAGTCCCATTAGATATTTTTGCAGAAGAATGGAAAACCTCATACTGATGAAAACATCAGTGACATATGTGCAGTTTTTCTATGTTTAATGTATTCAGGAATATTATTTTTAAGATACTATGGCCTTGTTTAGTCTCTGTTTAAATTTTCCTATAAAATTTTGCTCTTTTCTTTTTAATCTTTTTAATGTGAATGTTCTATAAATTAACATTGCAGTTTGATTTTGTTTTTTCTTTGTTTTTAGAATGGTTTATCAAAAGAAACTTTCTTTCTTTCTTCCTTTCGTCCTTCCTTCCTTCCTTCTAACCTTCTTTTCTCCCTGGCCTTCTTCTTTGTTTGGTGGTACTAAGGGTTAAACTCAATACCTTGCACATGACACACAATATCATCTAGACAAAATAAGGCATAGCCTTACCACCAGAGTTTTATGAGTCCAGTTTCCCTTGCTTGACCTGAAGACTTTTAGTGAAGCCTTTTAGGCTGGTCCCCACACTTTCAGCCTTCCTACCAGTGTTTGTTTGTTCTCAACCTGAAAACTTTTGGGGAGATTTGGCGCCCTAAAAGTACCCCCAACCCTGGCCTTCCTGCTGGAGTTTACTGAGTCTGGCCACTACTGCTCACCCAGCAGAACACTGGGTAGTCATGACTACCACACTGACCTGCAGGAGCCCTGTGGAGCACTACCCTGCACCAATCCAGCATCGAGAGAACCTTGCACAACTTCGGCCTGCACTCATCATTATTGGATTATTTTTGCACTGCAGCTTGCACCCCTCTTCATAATGGAGTAGAAACCATACTGAACTCCACACAGCAGGAGCTTTGGTGAGACTACACTGCCTTGCAACTTTCTGGAGGGCCTTGCTTACCTGCAGCATGCCCATCTACCATCACTGTAAGAAATGACAAAAGGAAGCAACAAAACACAATTTCAGACCTCCAGTCCACTCAAAACAAGTCCAAGAGACAAGGTCATAAAAGAACTCAGAAGTCACAAACTGGAAATCCTTGAGATGATAGCAACTGAAGTAAAAAAAAAAATGAACAAAAGGACAGAGAATGAAAAACTGTTAGAGAGAAGCAGATCACCTGTAATGGAAGCCCATCAGAATTGTGGCAGCCTTCACAACACAGACCATCAAATCAAGAAGAGCTTGGAGAAAGATATTTTTAGTCCTGAAAGAGGACAACTTTCAATCGAGATTGATGAATTGTGCAAGATTATCTATCAAATCTAATGGAGAGATTAGAAACTTACATGTGAAAGAACAACCAAAGAAATTTATCAGAACCAAACTAAAAGAAAAGAAGTACAGAAAAATATTTTAGAAAGAGACAAAGGTGACCACATCAGCAACAGAAGAGAACAATCAAGCAGAGCAAGTAATTAAGTAAAGGGGAACAGTAGAGATCCTACAGTAGGAGAACAACATAACAAAGGTAAGTCAATATTCCGTATCAGTTATAGCTATCAACACAAGTGGTCTCAATTCACTAATCAAAAGAAACAGATTGGCACAGTAGATTAAGAAACAAAATTCAACAAGGTGTCACATACAAGAAACACATTTAACTCAAAAAGAAATTACTAGAGTGAATGTCAAAGGATAGAAAACAAAACTCTAAGTGATAGGAATCCAGAAAAAAAGCAGGGGTAACTATTCTCATTGCTGACAATGTCAACTTAAAACCAAGCGTGATTAAAAGAGACAAAGAAGATCATTACATACTTGTTAGGGGAAAACTGGAAGAGGAAGAGATAATAATCATAACTATACATGCACCCAATGTAGGATCACTCAAGTATATAAGACAAATTTTAACAGACCTTAACAGAGTATTCTACCCAATAGCATCAGAATACACATTTTTCTCAGATTCGCATGGGCCATTCTCCGAAACAGATCATGTGCTAGCATGATAAGCAAGTGCAAAGGAAACAAAATTATTTTATGCATCTTATCTGACCATAGTTCAAAATTGACCAAAGAAACAGCAAAAACTATATAAACGCATGGACACTAAATAATACCCTCCTGAGCAATCAGTAAGTCATGGATGAAATTAAAGAAGAATTTAAACAATATTTGAAATGTAACAAAAATGCTGAAACAACTTACCAGAACCCTAGGGTACAATGAAAGCTGTCTTAAAAGGGAAATTCATAGTGATAAATTTCCACTTCAGGATTCAGAATGAGCCCACATAAACAATCTTATGCTACACCTGAAAGTCCTAGAAAAAGAATAACAAGTCAGGTCCAAAGCCCAAAGAGGCAAGAAATTATAAAGATCAGACTTGAATTAAATGACATGAAGATGAAGAAGACATTACAAATAATTAATGAGTTGAAGAGAGTTGGTTCTTTGAAAGAATAAATAAAGTTGATAAACCCCTCGACAATCTCATTTTAAAAAGGAAAGAAAAAATTCAAATTCATGTTTTGAGGAATAAAAAGGGTGAAGTCACTACAAATCCTACAAAAAATCAGAAGATTTTCAATATTTTATTCCAAAACCTTTACTCTCACAAAATATAGACACATATGAACTACCAAACCTCAATCAAGAAAACATAAAAACTCTAAGTAATCCACTTTCAGTCAATAAAATTGAAAACATAATCAAAACTCTGTCAAAGAAGAAAAGCCCAGGTCCCGATGGATTCACAGCTGAAATCTATGAGAAATTTAATGAAGACTTATTGCCAATTCTACTCAACCTCTTTAATGAAACTGAAAAGGGAAGAAATTCTCCCAAAACTCATTCAGGGAGGTAAGTATTATACTGACACCAAAACCAGAGAAAGACTTAATCAAAAAAGAGGACTGTAGGCCAATCTCACTATTGGACATATATGCAATACTCCTGAATAGAATACTAGCAAACACAATGCAGCACATCAGCAAGAATATTATACATCACGAGTAGGTGGCATTCAACCCAGATTTGCAAGGATGTTTTAATATATGCAAAACCATAAATATAATACACTGCATCAATGAAGCCAATGACAAAAATCACACAATCATCTCAATAGATGCAGAAGAAGATTTTGACAAAGTCCAATACTCATCACAGAAACACTATAGAAAACCAGAATAGGTGGTCATTACCTCAACCTGATAAAATCTATTACTAACCAACAGCCAATATTATACTTGATGGACAGAAATACAAAGCATACACTTTAAAATCAGGAGGAAGACAAAGATACCCATTGTCACCACGTCTGTTCAATACAGTTCTGGAAACATTATTCATAGCAATTAGACAAGACATAGAGAAATAAAAAGGAATATTGATTGGAAATGAAAAATCAAAATTATAATTATTTGCAGATGACTTGTTACCATGTAAAAGAGCTCAAAACTCCAAAAGAGAGTTGTATATTTAATACCAAATTCAGTAGCATGGCAGGATAGAATATCAAGATTCATAAATCAATATTATTTCTATACAACAAAAGCACTGAGACAGAAATTGAGGAAACCATGCTTTTCACATTTACACTACAAAAACGACATACTTATGCATCAACCTTATAAAGAAAACAAAAAATTTATACAGTAGAAATTATAGTACTCTGAAAAAAAGCAATTGAAGTGGATTCAGGAAATGGAAAGACATTCCTTGCCCCTGAATAGATAGAACCAACACTGTGAAAATGGCCATAATGTCAAAATCAATGTACAGAGTCAATGCAATCCCAATTGTAATGCCATTGGCATACCTCACATATATAGGAAAAAACATTTCTAAAATTCATCTGGATCTGGGCTTAGCATATCACAAGCAATCCTGGGTAACAAGGGAAAGGCAAGAGGCATCACAATCTCCAACTTAAAATTATACTGCAAAGCCACTGTAATAAAATCAACATGGTCCTGGAAAGAACACAGATCTCAGGGATAAATAGAACAGATAAGATGATTGAGACATAAGCATAAGTGCACACAGCCACCTTATCTTTGGCAAAGGGGCCAAACATATTCCTTGGAAGTCAGATAGCCTCTTTAATAATTGGTGCTGGAAAAACTAGTTTTCCACATGCTGAAGTCTTATACTAGACTCATACTTATCATCATGCACAAAACAATAGTTAAAATGGGTCAAGGATTTAAAAATTCAAACTGAAACACTAAATCTCCTAGAAGAGAAAGTAGGGAGAAACCTTAAGGGAACAGGGGTTGATAGACAGTTTATGAACAACAATCAAACTGCATGGGAAATACCTCCAAATATCAACAATTGGGATCTCATCATTTTGAAAAGTTTCTACATGTCAAAAGAAATGCCCAACAGATTAAAGAGAAAACCCACAAAGTGGGAAACTATTATAGCAGACTCTCCATCAGACAAAGGACTACAATCTACACATAAATGATTTTTAAAAATCAGGCCTCCAAAATCCAGCTTTCCTCCTTCCCAGATCTTTGAAAAATCAGGCCTCCAAAATCCAAAGAACCAATCCAAACACAAGCATTTGAAATAAATATTTACTTCCCAAATGAAGAAATACAAATGACAAATAAATATGTGAAAAGATGTTCAACATTATTGATCTTTTGAGAGTTACAAATTAAAACAATACTGAGCTATCATCATGGGTATCTTGAAGAAGTCAACCAATAACTAATGCTAAAGAGGCTGTGATAAAAAAAGGAACCCTTTTCTATGGTTGATTGTAGTGCATGCTGGTACAACCATTATGGAAATCAGAATGGAGATTCCTCAAAAAGCTAGGATTGGAACTTCCATTCAAACTAGGTATTCCCCTCCTAGGTACTTTTCCTGAAGAACTGAAAATATTAATTTGTCATAGCTAAATCTTGGAAACAAAACAAATGCCCACCAACTGAGGAAATGATAGAAAAGAAATGATATTTTTACACAATGGTGTATTATTCAGCTACAAAAAGATTTGTGGCTTTTGTTAATAAATAGATGCAGTTAGAGGCTACAGGAACAAGTGAAATAAGTCATATCGACATGTGAAAACATTTTATTATCTCGCATGTATTAGAACCTGAAAGAGTAATGAATATTTTCAAGGTACAACAGGTAAACGAGAAAGTAATTGTTCAACGGGAAGGAGAACTCCAGATAAGGGAAAGGATAGTTTGCATTATTCTATTGTTGATTTCTGTTGGTCTTCTGAAAGGAGCAGTTTATGCTTAAGATTTTTATTTTTACTCTGATTTTTTTCTTCTGCTTTTGAATTTCTTATAAATACTTTGTTATTGCTTTTTTTTCTTTAAACAAATCCTACAAATTTATATCTGGTAATCTGGACAATTAATTTGAATATAGCATGATGTAATACAACAACCATTGTTGAATTTCTATTCCTTTAAGGAAGTCTTGTGTTGTTTCTAATGCTTTTTTCTCCTGTCATTATTTTGTACTCTTTACAAAACAAGGCAAAACATCTTTAAAAAAATCATTATTGTTTAATCTTTACTTATATATTGTCACATTTTTCAACTGTGTTCTTTTTGTTCTTTTAGTGAATTGCTGTATTTGCATTGGGACATTTGTGTTTTGGTCTGAAGATTTTGTTTAGTATTTGACCTTCACTCACTTTTACTGCAGAATTTTGAATTTAACTGTCTTGCTATAAATTTATAAGATTATTTCTGACCTTTATAAAGGTGGTACATAGTTTTAATTGATCTACAAATAGAAGGTATGTTTTGCTAATAAAAATAAGGGGTCTGGCCCACATTTTACTCCATAAATATTCTGTTACTCTTTTTTTCTAAATGTGTCTTCACTATATCTATTATATTTTCCAGATTTTGTTTACCCCTTTCAGGGCCTTACCTGGGAAACAATACATTGCTTACATGTGCAGGACGGATTTATTTCATTTATAAGTATAGTCTCTATTCGCACTCATTTATCTATTAAAAACCTCGAATTTTCGAATTTGTAGCTAAGTAATATTCCACTATATAAACCATCTTCATATTTGTTTTATCCATTCCTCAGTTGATGAGCATTTAGCTTGTAAAAAGAAAAAAAATTAGTGAGGGAAATGAAAAAGGTAAGGGAAAAAAAGGGGGGCAATCATGTATGTATATTAACAGGATAGCTAAGATGGTTGTACCACTAAAAATCTCTATCAGTTTTTTGAAGGTAGCAGTTAATGATGAAAATTTCTACTTTAAAAAATTTTATGTGCTTGTATCTGTAATGTGAACCATTGCACTGAAGTTAGCAATGTGTAATATAACAACCACTATTGAATACCTATCATCTTTTTAAAATTGTGTACCATTTATTATTTTCATTCTCTTTGAAATTAATTGAAAAATAAAAATACAACAAAATAACTATTATGGGATGTACTTTTAATTTTATTTACTGTTGTCAATTATTTTATGATTCAAATGCACTTCAAGAGCAAACTTTTTGATGATAAATTTCAATATTATAATCAGATATAACATTGATATTAAGAATTACTCATATTTATAAATTCATAGTCCTGATTCATATAGTAATCACAATTTTCATTTATTTCTTAGTTGACATATCTTCTCTAGATATTACTTCAAAGAATATATCAAATGTTTATTAGAAAAGTAAGCTACTTAGCAGGACAGTTTACCAAAACTGTTCACAAATTTATGTCTATATTTGTAGGCGCATCTCCAGTGCATTTTATTACCAAGTGCTAAAAATACTGAGTGTGCCTGAAGTTTCATTTTTATTACATTGATAAAACAGAACCTCTTTTTAAAAACTCTGCAGCTATAGTCTTTTCTTTTCACATTTAAAGATTTTACCTTGTGCTATGGTGTGTCAGTAATATATTTCACATTTTATGGGTAGCAAGAGGGTATTTGAAAAAAGTTTCATTCTGCTGCATCTTAGGTATGCATTTATACGAGTCTAGTTCTGCTTCCTTTTACAGATGGAGGCTGAGAATACTTAGGTGATTTCCAGTTGGGTGTTTCTTCAGCAATGCCTATCTCTTTGTGTCTAGTTGCTGTTTCAAACCTCATTTTCTGACAGCATATTTGAAGAAAGTGATAGAAGTGACACTGTAGCTCTCAGTAAAAGCTTGATGAGTCTATTTTTCTCTAAGAAGAGTGGACTTACACCACTAGCTTTGTATTTTTCATCCTTTCCTGTATTCCTGATGTTAGACTGAATTGATTTTAGATACGGTGATATCATTTAGCTGAATACTTGCTATTTTTTTGTCTGTTAGGCAAGGGTCTACAAGGCGTTTAGGATCTCACTACTAGATCAGACTTATAGTAATCCACCTGCTTACAGCCTCTCAAAAGCTAGGATTACAGGCACCTGCCATCACACCCAGTCTCAGTTGCCATCTCAGAACGCCCTGGGTTGGGGCCAGTAGGGCAGGCCTGGGGATCGAACCCTTAGGCCCTGCATCTGCTTGCAGGCACTTTAATCAGCTGAGCTATTTCGCCAGCCCAATACTTGCTAGTAAGATTGTCCTTTAGATTCTCAATTCCCAAACAGTCTTCAATAAAAACTCTATGTAAAATAAATATTTAAAAGAAATGAACACTGTGTGTGTAGTGCTAGACGACATTGCTTGTGACACATTATCAGATCCAAGAGTAATCATAACTTCTTGGCTCACTAAATTATCCTGCCTTGACAGACTGAGTTCATAGTTTAGAGTACACAGTTGCATGAGGAAGCAAAATATCCAATGCCTTGGCATTGTCCTTTATTTTTTAAATGTTGATCCTTTGAAGTGATAATTGTTTTCTACAGATTTAATTTAATTTTAAGTAGTAAAAATAGTAGAAACAGAAAAAACAGTAACAAGTAAGAGTGCATATAGTACAGAAATGCAAAACAAGAAAAAATTTGACAATGATTGCATTACATACTTTCATCATCAAATCAGTTTAGATCAACAGACATAGGTATGTAAGACTGATCAAACAATTTAACATTTTTTGTATTTAAGTCACTCTTATAGGGTTGAGGATGCAGAATATGCAAGGTCTTGAGATTGATTCCTGGTATCACCCAAAATTTATTTATTTACTTGTTTATTTATTTATTCCTTTGAGTCCTTACACTAGGGAGACTATATGATATTTGCATATGGAGCTCGTATTTATTTCACTTATGAGTATATGTTCAAGATACATCCATTTACATATGAAATCTTCTAGTTTATCATTCCTTATAGCTGAGTAATATTCCATTTTATAGAAATACTACATCTTTTTCAACCATTCTCCAGATGATGGTCATTTTGGTTATTTCCAGGGTTTGGCTATCACAAATTGTGCTGCTCTGAACATAGGTACACAGATATCCCTATGGTATAATGTCTTCACTTCTTCTGGAAAAATTCCCAGTAGGGCGATAGCTGTATTGAATGGGATTTCCAGTTCTAGTTTTTTTTTTAAGGAGTCTCCACCCTACTTTCCATAATGGTTGCATTAGTCTGCATTCCCACCAGCAGTGGAGAAGTGTTCCTTTTATCCCACAGCCTCTCGAACATTTGCCATTGATTGATTTCTTTATGGTAGCCTTTCTTTCTATGGTGAAATGATATCTAAGTGTTGTTTTGATTTGCATTTCACAAATGGCTAGTGATGTGAAGCATGTCTTCATTATTTGTAAGCTTGCTGCATTTCTTTCTCTAAGAAGTGTGTATTCATCTCAGATGCCCATTTCTGGATTGGGTCTTTGAATTTTGGGAACCTAATGGTTTTTAGCTCATTATAAATTCTAGATAGAACACCTTTGTCTGAATATTTATTAATTAAAATCTTTTCAAAATTTGTGGATTGTCTTTTCACTCTGTTGATAATTTCTTTTGACATGAAAAATCTTCTCAGCCAGAGGAGGTACTATTTGTTGATACTCTCAAGTGTTAAACGTGTGTTTTGATTCTTGTCCATTAATCCTTTGCCTACCCTGATATCTTCAAAATTTAGTCTGACTTTCCTCTTTAAGAGATTTAGGGTTGCTCTTTTTAATATTTAGATCTTTAATCCATTTTGATTCAAGTTTAGTGCATGATGACAGCTCTGGGTCAAGTTTTAGTTATCCACATGTGGACAGCCAGATTTTCCAGCACTATTTGTTAAAGAGGCTATCTTCCAGTAAACATTTTTGGCCACTTTGCAAAAATAAGGTGGTTGAGTGTGTTTGTATTTACTTCTGTATCTTGTAATCTATTCAATTGATCCTCAGGTCTATTTTTTTTTAGCCAATATCATGCTGATTTTATCATTGTAGCTCTGTAGTATAATTTTAGGTCAGGAATTTTAATGCCTCCTGCCTTACCTTTGATGCCCAGGATTGTCTTTGCAATTCTGGATCTTTTTTGGTTCCAAATAAATTTTAGGAATGACTTCTCCAGGTCTGAGGTATGTTGATGATATTTTGATAGGAACTGCATTAAATCTGCATAACAGTTTAGGGACTATGGCCATCTTCACAATGTTGGTTCTTTCTATCCAGGAGCAGGGAATATTTTTCCATTTTCTGAAATCCTCTAGGACCTCTTTTTTTCAGAGTAATATAGTTTTCATTGAAAAGCTCTTTTACTTATTTGGTTAGGTTAATTCCTAAGTGTTTCGTTTTCTTTGGTGCTGTTGTAAAAGGTATTGATTCTCTAATTTTTCTCTGTGTGTTTGTTATCTGTAGAGAGATATGCCATTGACTTTTGTGTGTTGACTTTGTAACCTGATATGCTACTGAATTTGTGCATTAATTATAGTAGCTTGTTGGTGGAGCTTTTGGGGTCTTCCAAATAAATTGTCATGTCATCTGCAAATAATGATAATTTAACTTCTTTACCTATTTTTATTCCTTTTAGATCTCTCTCTTCTTCAATGGCTGTAGCTAATTATTCCAGAACTATATCGAATAGGAATGGTGATAGAGGGCATCCTTGTCTTGTAACAGAGAGTAAAAGGCTTCAGTTTTTCCCCATTTATAATTGTGTTAGCTTTTGTATTGTCATAGATGGCTTTTATCAGCTTGAAGTAGAGGCCCTTTATTCCAAGTTTCTGCAGGACTTTGAACATCAATAAGTGTTGGACTTTGTCAATAGCCTTTTCTGCATCAACTGAGAAAATCACGTGATTTTTTGGCTTCAGCTCTACTGATATAGTATATTACATTGACAGATTTGCATATATTGAACCATCCTTGCATCCCTCGGGTGAATTCTACCTGGTCATAGTGTATAATCTTTAATCTTCTTGATGATGTGTTATATTCTTTTTTTTTTTTTTTCTTTTTGAGACAGGGTCTCACTATGCAGTTCAGGCTGGCCTTGAGCTCACTTTTATAGCCCAGGCTGGTCTCGAACTCGCACCGATCCTCCTGCCTCAGCCTCCTGAGTGCTGGGATTACAGGCGTGAGCCACCACGCCCGGCTGATGTGTCATATTCTAGTGACAAGAATTTTATTAAGAAGTTTTCCATCTATGTTCATGAGAGAATTTGGCCTACAGTTCTTTTTTTTTTTTTTTTTTTTTTTTTTTTTTTTTTTTTTTTTTTTTTTTTTTTTTTAAATTGTGTCTTTCTCTGGTTTGGGTATCAGTATAATACTTGCTTCTAGGAATTATTTTGGGATGATTGCTTCCTTTTTAATTTTTTGAAGAGTTTGAGTTTTATTGGACTTATGTCTTCTACAAATTTCTTGTAGAATTCAATGGTAAATCTATCAGCTCCTAGACTTTTCTTTGTTGGTAGGCTTTTTATTGCATTTTGTATTTCATTGGCTGTTATTGGGCTGTCGAGAGTTCTTATATCCTCTTGACTCAGTTTTGGTTATTTATACTTTTTTAGGATTCTGTCCATTTCTTCTGTGTCTTCAATTCTCTGAGAGTCAAACTTCTCAAAGTAGCTATTTATGTTCCTCTGAATCTCTGCTGGGTCTGTAGTAATTTCACTCTTTTCATTCCTTATTGCTTGAGTTTGAGTCCTTTCTTTCCTCTTTTTGATGAAGTTAGCTAGGGGTTTATCAATTTTATTTAATCTTTCAAAGAACCAGATTTTTGATTCGTTAATTTTTTGTATTGTTTTCTTTGTCTCAATTGAATTAATTTCACCTCTAATATTTATAATTTCTTCCCAACTTTGGGCTTTTGATTTTATTTGCTCTTCTGTTTCTAGTCACTTTAGGTGTTGCATTAGAGTATTTATTTGTTCCCTTTTTGTCTTCTTAATGTGTGAGTTCAGGGTTATAAATTTCCCTCTAAGAACTGCTTTCACTTCACCCCATACATTCTGGTAAGTTGTGATTAAATTTTCATTAAATTGGAGATATTGTTTAATTTCTTGTTTAGTTTCATCTGTAACCCACTGGTTGCTGAGAAGAATGGAGTTTAATTTCCATGTATTTCTTAGGTTCTTGTGGTTTCTTTTGTCATTTATTTCCAATTTCATTACACTGTGATCAGATAGTATGCATGGGATAATTTCTGTTTTCTTGCATATACTTAAGCATGACCTATGCACTAATGTGTGGCCTATTTTAGGTAATATCCCATGTAGCGCTGAAAAACATGTGAATTTTGAAGTGGTTGAGTGGAACACTCTGTGTATGTCCACTAAGTCCAGTTGTTTCAGGTTCTGGTTCTGGTCTGCTACTTCTTTGCTAATTTTTTGTCTGCTTGACCTATCTTTTCGGGATAAAGGGGCGTTAAGGTCTCCTGTTAAGACTATGGTATTTAATATGAGATTTTTCATGTCCATTAAAATCTGTCTTATATAACTTGCTGCTCCCATGTTGGTTGTATACATATTTATGAGGGTTACCTATTTGTCTTGAATTTTTCCCCTAACCAGTATGTAGTGGCCTTCTTTATTTCATTTAACCAATGTTGGTTTGAAGTTTAAAGTGTCTATAAACAAGATTGCTACCACTGCTTTTTTCTGAGGTGCTGGAGCATGTAGTATTGTTTTCCATCATTTCACATTTAGCGTATGAGTTTCTTTATGAGTTAAGTGTGTTTCTTGTATAAAACATATGGCTGGATTTTGTTCCTTATCCACTCTGCCAGTCTATTTGTTTTAATTGTAGAATTGAGTCTATTTACACTAATGATTATAATTGAAATGTATTAACTCATAATTGACATGAGTTTTACTTACTGCTGTTTACCTCTTTTTCTTCTGTGTTTAATTGGTTGTCCTATTTGGTGGCTTCTTTCTGTTATTTGTTGAGTTTGGGTCATTTTGGTCCCTCTGTAAGTTTTTTTTTTTTTAATATACTATGTAGGCTTGGCTTTGCCATCATGAAATTCTTTCGTTGTTTCTTGTCATAGAAGTATTTCATTTCTACCTCATATTTGGAGGAGAGTTTTGCAAGGTTTAGCTGACTGGGCTCAGATTTGTTTTCATGGAGGACTTGAAGCAATCGGCTCCTTGCTGTTCTCGATTTCATGGTTTGCGAAGAGAAATCTACCATTATTCTGATGGATTTTCCTTTAATGTGATCTGTTTCTTTTTGGTAACAGCTTTTAACATATTATTCTTCTGCTGGATTTCTGGGATCTTGACTATTACATATCTCAGTTTGGTTTTACTCAGGTTGATGTTATTTGGAGTTTTATATGCTTCAGTTACTGAATGTCTGATTGTTTTTTCAAATTTGGGATGTTTCCTGCTATTACTTCTGCCCATATTCTTTTTATGTCATTTGTGTCTACTCCTTCTTTCTTGTTGATTTCTATTAATCTCTCTTTGTTCATTTTTGCATCATCTTGCAGACGTTGAATTACTTTTTCCTGCATCCTGGTTGTTTTTAAGAGATTCTTTCTTATCTTTTCACTAGCTGTGACTGTGTCTTCAAGATCTGAGACCCTATCTTCATTTTGGTTCATATGGTTTTGCCAGCTTGTGATTGAGATTTTATTTTCTTGTATATCTCTTTGAAACTGTTTCATGCGATCTATTTCTTTCCTATATTGTTCAATCAGGAAATCCACCATTTTTTCTATTCTCCTCTAATTTTTAGCAGTGTCTTCTTTAGTAGTACTGAAGTCTCTCATTGTAGTTATCCTTTCTCTCTCTAGTTCTGAGATTATTTCTGCTCTGTTCTTTCTACCTTTCTGTAGTTGTTCCCTAGTTTAGATGTTATTAATTTATAGATGTCTTTTTTAACTTCAGAGGTTATTTCTGCTCTGTTTTCCTGTATGCATTTCTGCAGTTGTTTTTCCACTTCAGAGTCTATTAATTCATGCATTTCTTTTTTTTTTTTTTTTTTTTTTTTTACTTCGGATGTTATCTCTAATCTGAGTTGTTCTATACATTTCTGTACTTGTCTCTCTACCTCAGAATCTATCAATTCAAAGATTTCTTCTGCATGATTCCCATTTTCCTGTATGATAGTGTCTCCTCTATCTGTTACAGGTGGGCTTCGGACCTGAGATTGCATTTTGCTCCTTGTCTGTATCATTCTGTATAGCAGTGACCTTTGGTGCAGGACTGCGTGTCCAAGGGTAGACATTCAGTTCAGGTTGCTGTGTCAGCTGAGCTGCTTGTAGGCAAGGGGAGAGAGGTCCCACTCCCTTGATGGGCCTAGCTCATGCATAGGCTATGCTTGCTTTGGGCTACATATGCTGCGCTTGTGGTGGACCAGAGGAGGTCTCACGTGGCAGTCCTGGTGCTGGATAGACTGCACTTGGGGCAGTCGAAGGAGGTCTGACTCACGGGGCAGGCCTGGTGCTAGATAAGCTACACTTGTGGAGAGCTGGAGGAGGTCTCCCATGGCAGGCCTCATGCTGGATCAGCGTTAGCCTTTAGGAGTAGAAAAGTGTCTTCTGTAAGGTTCATAGCTATTATATATATATGTATATATATATATATATATATATATATATATATATATATATATATAATATTATTTTCACATCTTTGTTAGTTTATATTTATTTTCTGATATTGCAGGATAGGAAATAGAACCAAGTTCTAAGCCCTGAGCTGTATCTTTCACCATTTTCTTATGTTGAGGTGTGGTCTTAGTTTTGACAAACTTGCCCCAGGCTAGAGTCTAGCTTCCTGCTGTGTCTGAGCCTCCCAAATGGCTAGAAGAGTGAAATGCATCACCACCCTGAGGTTTGTCTATCTGTCTGTCTGTCTGTCTGTCTGTCTGTCTGTCTGTCTGCCTGCCTCACTAAGTAGCTAGCTATTTAGCTATCTATTTACGTATCGATCTGTTGAGACATGGTCTCACTCAACAGTTCTTTCTTGACTTGAGCTGACTTTGTAGCCCAGGCTTGTTACCAGCTCACAAAGATCCTCAGTCTCCCAAGTGCCAGTATTTAATATGTGTGCCCACCACGTCTGACCATCTTTATATTTTTAATGTACATTTTGATTTTTTATGCTTTTTGGTGAACATAAAGATGAATCACATTTCTTCATTATATATTATTTTCTAATTTTTTCCTGTATTTAGGTAAGGCGCTACAGGATCTCACCATGTAGGTTGGACTCATAGTGACCCACCTATTTTCAGCCCCCCAAATGCTGGGGTTACAGGTATGTGCTACTACGTCCAGTCTCCTTCGACACCTCAGTGCACCCTTTGAGTGGGGCTGGCTCACCATGGTAGGGCTCAAACTCGAGCCACTGTATTTTCAAATTTTCATCAGAATATTTAGGATATTGACATTTGATATAACTTTAATTTATATAGAAAGTCTCACCTCTTTTTATTATTTTTTTCTTTCCCATTTAATAATTTTTATTGTATTGCATGTGCTTCTCAGTTCTAACAGCTAATATAAATTCTTATTTCCTGGATAACCTACAGACAAATTAAGAGGTGTTCTATTCCTTTCCCTTAAAACTCCAGTATTATGAATGAAGTTGATGAAAAATCCTAACAATTTCTGCAAACTGAAAATTTAAAATCTCAACTTATATGCCTGGGGTAATACAGCACTTAGAATATCCACATTGGTTTTGTAAAAGGTGAAAAGCACCGGAGAAGTTACATTTCTTTCATTAGATTACTTTAGCCATGTAACAAATTACAACAAATCCAACAGTTTGAGTCTAAGATCACAGTTTTGTACATCAGAAGCCCACCACAGTCTAGCTAAGTCCTGTGATCAAAATCTCACAGAGACAAAGTAGTGTTGCAGCTGTCTTTGTCCTCAGTTATCTCAAGGCCTGTGTGTGATTCATTCCTGTTTTTGGATAAATATACCTTGGTTTTGTTATAGAAATGAATTGCTTGTCGGAGTGCTGGCTATCAGTGGAGGGTGACTGTGCTGGTTGGTATTTTTTTAAATGTACTTAATACAGGGGCTGCAAGGTCTCACTGCACATATCAGACTCATAGTGATCCTACTTTTTTTTTTTTTTTTTTGAGACAAGGTCTCGCTATGCAGTTCAGGCTCACCTTGCTCATTTTTGCAGCATAGGGTGGCCTTCAACTTGCGCTGATCCTGGCTCAGCCTCCCAAATATTGACATTATAGGCATGCACCACCACACCCAGCTGATCCTCCTATTTTCATTTTCAGCCTCCCTAGTACTGTAATTACAGGTGTGTACCACTATGCCCAGTCTCAGTCACTGTCTCAGTGTGCCCTGGGGTCAGGGCCTGCACAGTAGGCCAGGGGACAGGGATTGAGCCCAGTCTCTGCACCTGTCTAACCATGTGCTTTAGTCTGCTAAGCTATTTGGCAGGCCAATAGTTTATCTTAATTGTGTGAGCTGCATGGGATTGGAATCTGCTGAAGGGATTAGTTAAGCAAGCACACTTATGGATGGGGCAGAGAGACGTGGCCTCGAAGTCTATGTCTAGTCCCTGTTTCCTTTTCCTCTGGCCTTTGCTCCGCCTCTCTGCTTTGTTTGTCTATGTTCTTTAGGCATGAGATTCTGCATTAGAGACATTAAATCATGAACAAACAAATTAATCCTTTCCCTTTAAATTGTGGGTATCTGATACTGTGTTTAGACATTAGAAAGCTAATACAGAGAGTATGTATTGAGAATGGAATCAGTGTTACTGTATGTCACGGTTTGAAGTTTTTATAAGGTGAACAATATAGGACAGGACACATTTTATAACACAATTTTTTTTAAGAAATCACCCAAGAATCATAAGGCCAAAGGTCAGTGGTAGAAGCTAGAAAGTCTATGCCAGGAAGACAAAAGATTTGTGCTAGCAGGCTGTGAGATCTCAACTGGAGACAAGAAGTAACACTCAAGGAAAGCACCAGAGCTCCCTCAAAGATACTATAGCCATGTTCAACAGCAGTGAAGATTCATACCAAGTCAGAGCTTCACTGGTGATCTTGGTGGGAGGGAGCTCAGCAGACTAGAATGTTGATGGATAGTGGACATTAAAGACAAAGATAACGTGGTTTTTAAAGGTTGGAGTAAGGATTCCATTGTCAGTTTGAGGAAAGAATATATTTGCTCTTTGAAAAAAATTTTATATTTTCCCTATATCCCCAAATTATGCAAGTGACTGAGATTAAACATGTTCTGCTAATCTCTGGGAAAGGATTTTCAAGGCAGCTCAACATTCAAGTTGCACCCAGGGTACCACTGCTTCCTTTTTGCCAGATTTTTAGTGAAAGTTGGAAGAAAATTTGAACAAAATAAAACCAAAATTCTTAACTTTGAATCAAAATCAACTCCACGTAAAGTTGGGGCCTAAGTGAATATGGCTTCTGGATATATTAGTGCCATTACAAAGAAAACAAGTGCACTAGGCAAAGCCAAGAAGAAAGACAATTTGAAAGTATCTGAAAAGTCAGCAAGAGCCTACCCATATCAGGCTTCAGGGTTCAAAGGTGTCAAAATTTTACACTGCAGAAAAGTCACTAGGCTCTCTACTAGAGGGGGACCTTTGACCAAATGGTCTCTCCAGGATGCATGTCACTTTGCTAAGCCACCAAAGCAATCATGGTCAAGGTAGCTATTACTTGTAGCTGTTACTCCTTCCACTAACACTAGAAATTTATATCCTACACATTGCCTTATTTATTATTCATTTTGCATTGACGCAGAGTGGAGGAATTATGGCATCATGGAGTTTATTACTTAGAGTTCAGCGGGAAAGTAAGTTGTGAAAGCCATTGTGATAATCTGTAAGACTACAGCCACAGGTGCTCTGAAATGCCATGGACATTGCAGAAGCTAGGAACCTGAGCAATAGAGCACAGTAAGCTTCAGGAACTGAACAGAACTAGTCCAAGTAAGAAACCTAGTAATCCTCAACCAGTAAGGATATCAGGTTGAGAAGACCAAGTACTCTGCAACTCACATCTCACCACCAGATATCCAGATGCTAGACATGGAGCTATAGGACATAAGATTTCCCACATGTTTTTGTATCATTCCTTATGGCCCTTGTACTCCCTTTGGGGATAGAAGCTTTTACCATTTTAGCTTGGGCCTAAGTGACTTGATTTTCATTCTTAAAAGAGGTTCACAACTAAGTATTTGTCTTGGGTCTCAGGGGAGACTTTGAGTCAGACTTCTCAGTGAAGCTGAGATTGTTGAGGATTTGGGGAGGAGATTTCAATTTTATATAGAATAGTTGCTTGATGTTAAATAGAATTATGACCTTGAGTTTCTTTGGTGCATAAGTATGGTTTAAGGAGACATGTTTAGGCTCACAAGTGGTGGGAGCTGGCAATGAAGCCTAACTGCTTTGATTTGGTGTCCTTGGGATCTTCTGAAAACACCCTCTTGCCTATGACCAGATGGGTCACTGGAGCATGAACATGGAGACTACTTGCCCCTTTCATTTTGTCATTGTTCTTCTGATCTGTTCTCCACAACAATAAATTAAGCAATTCTGTATTATCACTCCCTTCCACCAAAGCAGGGCACTGTGTCCTAGTGATAAAGTAGGTGACTGGTACAGCTATTTTCTGCTACCAGAACCCACTGCATTTCCTGTCATTTCATTCTTAAAGGAACTCAAGGCATCACAAATTTCTTACACACATGGACACCCTCTCCGACTGTCCCTCAGAGAAATTCTACCCTGAAGGTACTCATGAGATTAGTTGAGGCTTATAAAGGGGTGCATTATTTAATTAAGTGAACATATTTGTATCCTTAATTATACATGCAAATATCACTTTTGACCTGTAATGCAATTTAAAGAAGGCATAGTATTTCATTATTTTCATAGTTTCATGAATTAGAGAGAAATCTGTAAGGATATTGTAGGCTATACTTTATAAACTACTTGACAGAATTACTGGTATAAAAATATAAATCAATAAGGGGTAGTAAGATATGCCAGTGCGGCACTTAGTTTAATGTATCAGGCAGGAATCTTCACACATTCACTTTTCTATCTATGATCATGTACTTTAAACAAAACTGTCAAGAATTTTCACGTAGGAAAAGATAGTCATTTCAACAGGTGGCACCCAGGCAAGGCAAGTGTACACCACATGCTACAAACACTACATATGTGATAGACTGGTAAGATAGAGAGGGTTGGACACACAGAGTAATTCAATAAATTTAACTTTAGTGAAATTCAAAAACTTAACTTCAAAACATACAACAAGAATGGAAATAAAAGGCAGAGTTTGGAAATAAGTAATTTCAAATCATATATATTTTTAAACTTTATTTATGTTATGGCTGGCCCAGCCTGCCCTGGGAATGGGGCTGGTGCAGCATGTGGTGCCAGGGATTGAACCCTGGTTCCTGAGGTTGCCTAAGCTTGCCTAAGCAGATGCTTTAGACCACTGAGCTAATTCGCCGGCCCTCAAATCATACTTGATTACAGAAAAAGCCTAAATCTAATGCTTTAATTCAATAATAAGTAATAAAATCTAATTTAAAAGAAAGAAAATATTAAATGTAAATTTTCAGTGTACTTTTCACTAGTGGTCTAAGAAATACAGGAAAAGCTATGCAACATAATGAATCATAGAATAAGCAGAATTTAAATCACAACATGATCCTTCTGCACACACAACAGAATATTTACAAACAAAATATCAGACCTTAGAATGTCTTGAAGTGTGGGAAAAGTAGCATTCTCAAATGTTAACTATGGAGTGTAGAATGGCACAGTCCCTTCTAAACCTTAGTTTTTCAATACTGGGAATTGCACTCCGGATCTTGTGCTTGCTAGGCAAGCACTGTGCCACTGAGCTATATCCCCACCCCATAAAACCAGTTTAAAAAGTTAAATATAAATTAATTGTAAATCCCTAATTTGATGTCTACAAATCTGCTCAAAAGAAATGTTGGGATACACATACTTCAGTGATATAGATAGAATAGTACAGAAACACTGATCATAATAACCAATAATCCATAAATGATTCTAGAGAAATACATCGCAAATGATTTTTAAAACATATAAAGAAATGAGAAAGCAAGCATAATTCTCTGTGGGACATGCTTTACTAATCAAAATCTTTACAAAGTAAGATTAGCATTCTAAAACAGGATCAAAGAACTATTTAATTAATTCAACATAATTTATTAAGAACTTACTGGGTGTCAAGCTCTAGTTGGTTCTTAGGGTGATGTAATAATTATAAACTCATAAATAATCTTGTTTATAATATATGCATATTCTTATCAGTTGAAAAGCTTTATCTGTTTATGCATAAAGATAATAATTAGCTGACCTTTAGCAAGTGCTCTTTGCTATGTCCTGGGCAGAGGACTTTCCATAAATTCACTAGTTTAATTCCTGTAGGAGAGGATACAGTGCTTATTATTGCCAGTGTGTTGCAAAGGAGAAAAATAATACCCGTGAAATAAGTGATTTGCCTAACATCTCTGTGAGTTGATAGAAAAGCTGAGATGCCAGCTACATATTACCAAAATACATCTCTTAACTCTCACAGTGAGAAAATAATATTAAAAATAATATTGAGAATTATAATAAGAAAGTCTACTAGGCTGCTATGTTTCACAATTTTGATAGCTATGTGATTTTTTTGAAAAATAGACCATCATTTTCAAGGACTTTTTCCCAGCCCTTATAAAGAGATAATCATATGTGTTTGCATAGGACACATACGTGCATAGTGCTGAACACAAATGATCAAGGAGCGTGTGGCTTCGTTTTCTGCATATGTGTTGCGGAGCAAGTTCAGCTTTGTACATACATCGTGGGAGGCCTGCCGTCTCTTTCATGAGGCATCCTTTGTTCAGTGGATCCCTGAAGGCTTTATCTTTGTGAGATCTGCAGGGGAATATACCTTGTTTCCTTCATAGGATGTGCTGCTTGGTTTTCCCTCCGTTCAGTGCTCTGTGGAAGCTGAGATTTCCCTAACTCACCTGTCAGTAAAACCTGTTTCCACATGGACTGACCAAATGTGAGACTTCACTTACGTGCTCCCGTCTTCTTTTGAAAAATAATAATCTGCTTATGTGGCTGCCTTGAGTTTGAGCTGATGCAAACTATCATTTTAATTAGTAGTCTTGCAAAAGAAAACTTTGAAAAACTTTCCTTCCTCCACAAAGCATTAGGTTTGAATTAGCCATTGTCACTCAGTGCCATTTGTGAGTTTGTTAGATGCTTTGCTACATTTGGATATTTTTAACCTCATTTTTGTGATGAGATCTCCCATTCCATTAAGTATTATTTAGAAGCGTGAAAATGTCTCTGTGCTAAAGGTAGGAAATGTATCATCTGAGCTGTAGAAAGATCTGCATTCTTTTGGAGATGATGCTTCTAAACTGGGCACCAACTTTAAGAAAGTAAGCAACTAATGATAGCTACATATATCCACTAACTTGCTATCTTTAGAAGAAGCAAGAAAGAGGAAGAAAAGGAGGCAGGGAGGGAGGGAGGAAGGAAGGGATAGAATGTATATTTAATAACAAAGTAATAATTACATGAATAAAACTAATGTTACAAAGACAAAGAGAAAGAACACTGGCTTAATTCAAGAAAGTGTCTCAGAAGCAGTTCCTGGGGACACAGCCTAGAGAGTACCAGCCTGTGGGAATTTGCATTCCCACTTGACTTCTAGCTAGAGCTTAGGTGTATGATCACCTAAGGGTCACAACTGAAATTATATGAAGTATCTTCCACAAACTGTATACTGTCTCAGAATCTTAGATTCACATGGGCCACATGAGCCCCCAATTTTATCTGTTGCATGAAACTCGGTACCACTTGCACATGGACAAAAACTTCTCTTCTGCCTTCTTGCCATGATAAATTATTCAAATGCTGTCGTACAAAGAGAGCCAAGCATGAGTTTCTTATCTTATTTCAGGAAAGATATTTTCCTAATCTAGAGACATCAAAAAAGGTTCTTGAAGTGTATGTTTACGTATCAATTGGAAACAAAATGTCATGTTTGCTTTGAGCTCTAAGTTTAAAAAGGACAGGAATCAGGTCTGTTTGACTTGCCCCTAAAAAGGGGTACATTACACATTTGGGGTCACTTTTGATAAAGAACAATTCTTTTGCAATTCATCTCAGTCAGTAAAATTATATAGCTACATTTTTTTCTACTCTGTCCATAAAGGGCATACACAACAAAATATAGATGACTTTGATATTAATTGTTATGTATGTTTTGCCCTTTATCAATTGATGGCTTCCAGCAACTGAGAATCCCGGAATTTGGCCAGCAATGTAGACTTACTGCTATCATTCTTTCTTTTAATATAACATAGATCAAGTTAGAGAAAAAAAAAAGAACTGATTTTTTTCATATATGAGTCATTTTCTCTCAACACAAATTTCCCTGCCTAGGAAAACAGTCCTAATATAGCAATCTGAAAGTCCATGTGATGAAAGCGCATGTCACCATGTGCAAGCTGTGAAATGTAATTGAAAGGAAAATGTTTAATTAAAATGGACATTTCTGAGCCCACTTCTGGCAGCAGCCATCTTGCTGAAAAATTATATTTGTTACACCGGGAACCTGGAAGGACGGTTCACGAGACGGTGACTGCCAGGCTCCATCCAAAAGTAAATGGGGTCAAAATTGGATCGAGAGCTTGAATGTTGATCTTTCAGTGCCTACGCCTGTCTCCAGCCCATGTGCCCTGGTAGACCAGACAGAACACGAGGACCCGCCGCGTGGAGCTGCCCCTGTCAGTATCCATTAGAACAAAGCATCCTCCTCTCTCCAAATAAGTATCCCTTTCGTTCATGTCAGCAAGTTCCCTGAACAATTGGGCTTGCTTTTAAACCTGTCTTCTTTTTGTACTGCCTGAAATGTAAGGATACTCATCATCTCCAAATTTATTTCTCCTTTGAGACCGAAGCGATCTTTTCTCCTCTGCTCATAAAAGCCCACTGATCCCAGATAATTCACAGACTTGTGTGGAGAGGAGCTTCGCTGAGGTTTGCAGTTCAAATGTGAGAAGAGAATTTGAAAATGCAATTCTGCCTGACAAGCAGAGACCAGCTTTTCCTGCCTGAAGTTCAGGGGTCAAAGAGCACTTGGCCTGAACTGGGCAGGTGTGGTCATCCAGTAAGCGTCCTGGTTTTGGAAAGTCTTCTTGGAGAAGAATTCCTCTGACATTTTATAAAGGGCAAGTGAAATAAACTTCTTTTTCGTTGCTCTTCCACTTTATCCTCTAAAATCTCAGTAAGCAATGATAGATCCAGTGCTACAACAGAATTTGTGTTCTCTCATTTAAAGGCAAAATGTCTTGCTTTTATCCACATTTTGTGCCAGAAGTTTAGGCTTACATTTATTATTTATGTGTGTACAAGCCCTGGGATCTAGTGACCATTAAAGGAATGAAACAAAAAATTATATGAAATAAAAGTTTGCAAATATGAAACCCATTAAAAGTATTAATACTAAAGCTTTGTAGGAAAAAAAAAACTCAGAAATCCTGGTCACTGCTGTGTGGTTCATAATTCATATGCTAAAATGAGTTGCCTGGTCTAGGCTCAGCTACCATGCTATTTGGTTATTTATTTTCCTGTTTGACCTTGTTTAGTGAGCTCTTTCTCTCTAATATGTTCTTTATTGCCAAAGGAATGCTCTTTGAATTTGCTTTCTTTATGGTATTATTATAAATCTTCCTGACAGTGCTAATGATTCATCTCTTTTGGTGCTGGCCAGAAGGATAACCATTTCTATAATGCACACATTTCATTTCAGGTGAAACCAGAAGGAGATTTATCAATCAGCACGAGGCTTTCTAGGCATAGGCTAACCCATAACAAGTTCCCCACTTCCATAAACACATTTAACTTTGGTATACAGTACTTTTTGCCTAAAATATCCCATAATCCTTTAAGTAAAAGGGTGCCTTTAATTTGTACATCAGCTGTCCTTTTCTTCTGCTGAGGAACAGATGTAAAATTTAACCTTAGCCATACTCTGGAAGTATTCAGAGAGTATTGAAATATCCGGCAGGTTAGTTCACTTATCTTCAACAAAATAGACTACTTAATCAGAATGGTGATTAGTGGTTGGTTTTATAAGATTTGCCATTTGTCACTAAAGCTAAAAATGCTGAACAATTTTAGGGATGTGAGGAGGAGACTGATCCTCTTCTTTATTTCAGGGCTCATGTCAGAATATTACCTCCTTTTTGCACTAAGTCTTGCTGACCCTATTTTTGAGGTTTCGGTTCTATTTTTTTAGTGGCCAGGGCAGGGTGTTTCTCATGAGCAGGTAGGTCTTTGAATGCTATGGGTTAATATCTCTCCTAGTCTGTCTATAGGACTGAGATCCTAGTCTCTCATAGCAGACTTTTTGTAAATCTGTGGTAGGTTTCAATCAAATGTTCCGTTTCCACAGACCTGCAGGCGCAGAAAACTGCTTGAACAGATTACAGATCTATGCAGGAGAAGCCAACAGCCAGAGGGGGGAAGATCTCCCGCCTTCTGGAAAGATACTTTTGAACTTCAGTGGATGAGTAACACGCTCTGTCCATGGAGCTGGAAGTAATGTAAGATACGTTGGTTTTTTTTTTTTTTTACAGACATATGTAGGACAGTTGTTTCTGTTTTATTTCTGCTGTCAGAATATGATAGTTTTATTCAGTTTTTCAACATGCTGCGGCTGGAAACACTACATCTTGAAATCAGGCAACCCCGGCTTCAGTGTGAATTCCCTTGCCGCGCTCTCTCACCTTACCCAGGTGCATGTTAAATCAGTATTAATGACAATATCATTCTTGTGCAGTCGTCTCCTGCCTGCAATTTGGTTTTAATTACCCGCCACGTTGTCTTTCCCCCTCACTGACAGCCATTAAATAGGGAATGACACCGGAGTCTTGGCTGTGTGGCGCACTCCCTTCCAGGACGGCAGCCCCTCATAAAGCAGGCTGCAGTACCTCCTAGTGGCCGGGATCAGAAAGGGACTTGGTTTGGTTGGTGGATTTGGAAAAGTACTTTTCACATTCTTGGGAGATCCTGACAGCCTTGGAGCTGCACTGACCATATTTAAAGGAAAATATATGGAGCTCACTTACGGGTTAAGGAATGATGATGATTTGGTAAAATGTGTTTCTAATTAAAATATAGCAATAAATTGACCAATTGAATTGTGTCTAACCTAGAACGGTGAGAATAGAAAAACTGAAAGGGCAAGCTCATTACATTGATGGAGCTGAGAAAAGTTCTCGAGAGACAAAATGCCCACAAAGTGAGGCATACATCGGACATATCAGGAAATCTGCTTGCTTTCCTACGTTGCGTTATGCCACAGGCAACTGTTCTGTTTGTGATATTTAATCTTCTTTATTTCCTCTTTTTTCCCTTTTGCTTTACAAAATCCTTTCCTTTTTCACACAGCTAAAAATATTTTCCTAAGCTATAAGGATATAAAATCCAATAAGTTGTGTCTTTTATTTTTGCATTTGTACAGCATATAGTTGTTAGAATTTTTTTCTTAAATAGAAATTTATTACTGAAATGGTCCAAATGTTCTTGTTAGATTCCTTTTAGATATCTGGACTGAATACGTTCATTCTATGGAATGGCTTTCATGGGTCACATGCTTTAATATTTTAATTAAAATATATCTGTGCATATGTGCATTTCAGAGGAAGGGCATTGGGTCTTTTGCACTAGAAATTGAAAATATCATGTGTTTTTCTATTCCCTGATTTTTTCTTCCCACCCACTTCTTGGTGTTGGCCACAATTGCTAACGCTGTGTTTTACACGTTGTTTTAAGAACCATAATTACTCATTTTATGTGTTGTTAAATGAGAGTCATAGCTAAACTCTTTATTTGGAATTTTCACCATACACGGCACATATAGCACAGCCTGTACCTGTGTTTATCACATGCATTCATCCTTGTGCATGCATGTTTATATATATGAATAAAAAGAAATGTAAAACAGAGGTACTGACAAGTACGTGGCCTTGTGTGCCGTCCTCCCGCATGGATAGCATAGCACAGGAACTCACTTGTGGGCTTTGCTGTTGCTTCAGAGAATTGTCCTTACATCTCAAATCTTGATGTAAAATGTTGTTGCAAAATAAATGCAAAGACCAACCAGTGATCTAAGAAATGGCTAGGTCACTTCACAGGTTGGTGCCTGTTCTTAAATTAAGCAAACTGAATTTTGCAACAAGAACTTTTGGCTCAGCCACAAACTTCGGAGTGGGTCAATAGTTCCTTTTTAGAATGGTGAGAGCACCACGAAAAGCGTTAAAAATGCCATTACCTTTAAAATGTAGGAAATTCACAATTTTTAAATGAGGAACTGTGCTTATTCAGTTCAGGTTCCTTTTTGAAGAGAAAAATATTGAGACCTTTCTATGTTCTCTGAACTGACTTATTATTTTAAGGAATATTTGGCATCATTAAATCAGAGCCAGTGAAACAGTGATTCCTTCCAGACTGAAATGGGAAGCTTACAAACGTCACGATAAAGCCTTAATCTCTGATGCGGCTTACATATATTGGTTTACAGCTATATTGAGTCCAGTTAGACTGATTTTTTTTTTCATTCTTAATATGAAACTTGATGCTGGGAAATCTGATAAGTGAGTTTCATTTCCCTGGAAATTTATTGCTTCTATATCCAAGCGCAAAGAAATAGCACAAGTAAAAGCAACAAGGCGTCTATCGCCCAGCATTAATGAGTGCCCCTCTTTGCTCCCTGAGCTCCTGAATGAGGAAGAAAATAATGCGTTTGAGCTCTTAAAACTGAATAATATGTGATTCTATTCAGCACTGATCACCATTCCTTTATACTTGATGGGTATAATAGCAAAGTCATCATGCACAAGGAGGGATCCCTTGTACATGAGGGTGGAGGAAGGACCTGTGTGCCTCAGTAGAGACATAGGCCTCTAGGCCTGGTGAGATGGAATGTAGCCCTGGGCCTGGAACCTCTTAGTCTCACTTCATCTCCTCCTTGTCATTACTGTCCAAGGCTTCCTGTCCTCATGCCCCGACTTCCACGTTTCTCTGCAATGCGGTTTGAAAATTGCAATCAACTCTGTTACCCAGGCCCAGTGCTTGGTTCATTACAGATGAGGAAACAGAAGCTGAAGGATATACTGTAAGAGGCCAGGCTCCATGGGGAAAGACCACGGCCCTTGGCCTTTCAGTGAGTGTCCTGTCCATAGCATGTGAAGGATCTATCATACAGAGATAGCGAGCCCATGGCAATGTTCAGGTAATACCACAGGGTCCCTAAGGGGAAAGGCTCACCCATAGCTGTGCCACAGCTGAGAATAGACTTAGGCTGTGTGACCTCAGCTTCCCTCCTTACTTGATATCCAGTTCTGAAAAAGCAGTTTTCTTATTAAATAGGGATTATGGATTTCAAGAAATTGAGATTCTCAATTTGTAGTGCAAATGGTAAGCGACGTTGTGATGCCAGGTCCCCACGGCAGGAAGACTGTGTTCTGAAGACCCAGGCCACCTTGATCAGAAAGAAACCTCTTATCTGCTAGATGAGCCAGGGTGCTCAGGGAGGAAAGGGAACGGTACAGCATGGTTCTGGTAAGATGAGGGAGAGAAATGTTCCTGCGATGGAGGGGTAGGAATATGGCTAGCTGGGGAAGATCTATATGTACTCATGAACACGTGCCTACACACAGAAACGGGAATAGGAAGAGGTTATGTAGAAAGACTAGAAAGACATCCATCTTGTTGACTGTGTTTTCAAGACAGTATGATAACTCACAAGAAGGAAGCAGGAAAGCCAGGCGTGGTGGCGCACGCCTGTAATCGCAGCACTTGGGAGGCTGAGGCAGGAGGATCGGTGTGAGTTCGAGACCAGCTTGAGCTACCAAAGTGAGCTCAAGGCCAGCCTGAACTGCATAGTGAGACCCTGTCTCAAAAAGGAAAAAAAAAAAAAAAAAAAAAAAGAAGGAAGCAGGAAAATCCAGCGAAAAAGGAGGGCCTCTCAGGTGTTTGTTGCCCTTAATTAATTCCTACAGTTCTAGATTCTGAAGGTTTCAGTCTTCTCTCAGAAGAGAATTGTCTAAATACTGCACTTCCGTTGTCAATCTCTAAAGGCTTCCAAATGTGAAAAATGTGTCTGATGACATTATCAGATATTAATAAAGCCTAACTCTGTATGGATCCCTTGTCATGCTAGGCACTGCCCCAAGCACTATTTATGTAGTTGTATGCATAATCCTCATGACAACCTCAGAAAAAAAAAATTCTATCATTACTCTTATTTTACTATAAAAGCAAGTTTACCAAAATCTCACCAGTACAAAAATAGAGTTTGAGTTAATTAGAATTTAAGCTGAGTTGAAGTGAGAGCTGGTCCATGCTGAGGTTGGACACTTGGACCCGGATTCCAAGCTCTTGATGGCTCTTTTGTATAGCTATAGCCTGGTGAAGTGGTTCACAAACACACCTTTCCCATTTCTGTACCAATAGTAGGCATGGCCAAGAGTGCACAGATTTAACTAAGCACTCAGGTTCTATATTCAATATCCAATTGTTTAACTCACTTGAATTTTGCAACTACTTTGAGACAGACAGATGATATAGTGCTATCAGACATTAGAACAATCAGAAGTACGGAGGATTAGCTCCTTTGACCAGGATCAAGAAGCCACTAAGAGGTAATTTTGGAATATAAGCCCAGATTTGACTATACTAACAGTTGTCAGTACTCCTTAATCCATTTTATTATAACCTCTGGAAATTCATTGTATGACAGATGAAAATCACAGATCACATTTTATATTTTTTATTATACTTATTTAATTATTTAATTATTTATTTATTTATTTTTGTGACCAGCTCAGCCTACCCAGGGGGCAGGTTTCTGGGGTTCAAACTGCTGTCCTTGTGCTTGCCTAAGTTTGTTTAAACAGGTGGGTTGGACTGCTGAGCTGTCTCAGTGGCCTTGTTGCTCCAATTTAAAAAGGTAGAAAAAGAGCTATGCCTCATTTCTAACCTTTTTAAGTTTTTCAGTTTCATTCTGTCCTTTCCAAAGTAAAGTCCTAAACAAACAAAAATTATACATGAATGTTTTTCCTGAAAATAAAATGCTAATGAATTTCTTACTTATACCTCTTTTTCCTGTATTGATCATAGCCATTGACAGAAAACAGATGCACAGGAATAGCAGATTACATACAATAATAATATACTGCTTGAAAAGTTTCAAAATTGACAGTTGGAAAACACCATAATCAAAATGAAAGATTCTTACTCTCAAGTGATTTCTTACGTTGTAATATTTCTTTGAAGAAATACATTGAATATTTCTGTATGAACTCTTTGCTACCAAAAGAAATTGCAAAGTCAATACTGTACGTAGTTTACCTCTTGAATTAAAAACATAAACAATTTGTTATGAATGGCCTCATTTTCTTTATGACTTTGTCAACATTTTCTCAAAATCGTTTAACATATTGGTATTGAGCATCTCAGATCTTGGCTATCCTACCTGTGAAAAAGATAATATTTTAAGTCAATAGTCCCCAATAAAACACTATCATTAAGTAAAATATTCACACTTTGAATTTTTAATTTTCAAGTATGTTTGAAAATCTGTTCAATACCAGTATTCTCTTTCTCTCTGGCAAATTTGTCACATCCCTTTGTTAAGAGAACTGTGGTTCTTTAAAAACAGAGATAGTTGCTGCATTTAAAGCTGTGTATTAACAATTTATAAGATATCTAGCTTTTCAGCAATGTTTTGGAAACATCCTTACAAGGGCTGGGTGACAATATTTAACAGTAGTATATTTTTAGGAGGATGTAAGAAAATATTTTCCGTGCCAAGACTGGACAATATTGTAAAATGAGACATCTCAGGAAAGACAGTCATGTTCAGTGTATTCAACTGACCAACATACAGTGTATTCTGTAATGTTAGAAAAAGGCGTATGTCCTAATGTAGTGGGAATGTGTGCTATCCAGACGTTCAAAGGGTAGTCTCTTTTTGGGCTTAGAGTTCAGATGTAGGAGATTTCCATGCATGATAGAGAAACTTGCAATATTTATTTCTAAGGATTACATTTAAAAACTTTGAAAGAGATGGAAAAATAAGCTTGGGACTCTTGGATTGATTTTAAGTACATAAAAAAATTGATATGCTAGAAAGGCTATAAACTTTTGAAGAAATCAAGGTGTTGGAAGTTGTCATTGCAAGTAAGGTAGTCAATGTCAAGCAACAAAATATATGATCCAGCAATCTAGAAGCTTGCAATGTGTCCTCTGCTACAACTATCATTGGACATTGTGACTCTGTCATTCTTAAAGTTTTGTTTTGGAGAAAAAAAAACTTGAAAGCATTAGCATTTGGTCTAATATTGAACAAACATTCCTCCTAAAGAAGGCATACAGCTGGCCAACAATGATATCAAAAGATATTCAATATCATTAATCATTAGGGAAGTGTAAAACAATAGAGAAACAAGATACTGCCTTAATTGAGCATGGCCCCTGTTAAAACCAAAATTCAAAAACAGTACAAGTGTCAGTGAAGTGGAAGAACAGAGGAACTGTCCACCGAGGATGGGGATTTGAAATGGGGCAGCTGTTGTAGAAATGAGTGTGACCATTCCTCAAAAATTAACGTGAAATTACAATATACACCATCAATATCATTTCTGGCATGCATTCAGAACTGAAACTAGGATCTCAAGGAGATATTAATATATCTGTACTGAGGCACACAATAGTGAAGAACTGGATGGGACCCTTTATATCCACTGATGAAGGATAAAAGGAAATATTGTAAATTCATGAAATAAAATATGAAGAAGGTATTTCCACTATATTCTATAATACAGATAAGCTCTTGGGATTTTAAGATAAGTTCAAAAGTGACAAAACACAGCTACTGTATGATTCCACTTTTTTTTTTTATAAGAAAGGATATTTAAATAGCCAAATTCCTATTGGCAGAAGGTACAATGGTCGTGTTCAGATGCCTGAAGAAGTGGGAAAGTGGAGTTAATTGAAATAGAGTTTTGATGTTTTAAAACTAAAACAATTCTAGAGATCTGTTTTGTATACATGATATGGCACTTTAGTAGCACAATTTAAAATGACTGATGTGTTAAATTTTATAAGTTTTTGATCACAATAAAACAAAGACATTAACTAATTGTGAAGTTCTTTCTGTATTTATAGACATGGAACTAGGGGTATATCTCAGCAGCATGAGTGTTGCCAACTTGGGAAGCACAAGGTCTTGAGTTCAATCCCAGAACAAAGCAAAAGCAAAACAAAACAAAACAAAAAAAACCCCACAGGTGTATTTATAAACATGAAAGCTAGAAATTATAGACAAGATATAGGGATTTAGTACACGAGAAATTATATAGCATTAAAAAAGTAGATCTGAGTGCTTCATCCAGTCCTGAACTTTTCATTGCTAAAAAGTTCTTTCAAATAGCTAGTCAATGACCTTGTCAGTAATAATGAGTCTGCCAGATACTCTTATTTCACCATGACTTAGTTTGGTAGACTATATTTCTCTAGAAATTTACATATTTCTTCCAAAGTTCCAAATTGTTGGAAATATAATTATTCATAGTAGGATTTTATTATATTTCTTTCCTGGGAATCAACTGCAAATATCACATGATACTTGTATGCCATTATTTATCTGGAGTTGAGTTACAACTCTATTATTTCTACTTTTTCTTAATTTAGCGTAGTTCTCTCTTAAATCTATCTAAGAATCTTTTGATGACCCTGATAGTCCTGTTTTGCTTTGTTTTGTTTTATTGGTACTGGAAATCGAACTCAGGACCTTGTGTTTGCCAGACAGGCATTTGTGCAACTGAGCTGTATAATAAACTTATTTTGTTAATTTTTATATTGTTTCTCTGTTCTGTTGTATTGATTTTGCTTAAGTTTCCTTCCCCTGACTTGACTGTGTTTAGTGTTTGCAGAGAGAATTCTGTTCGTATCCGTTGATTCAACTAGAGCATGGTTGTTCAATACTGTTTTAAAGTTAGAATGTCCCTCAGTTTATCAAGCCCTCTTGAAAATGCAGTACTGAAATCTATTACTATCATTATGTTAATATCTCTATCTCTCTTAATTCTGTATGCACATTGTGCATTTGAGTGTTGTTATTTTCTATGCTATGTTTTTGATATATACTATATCAAAAATTGAGTAGATAACGGTACACTAGAATCATTAGACATGGTCCATAGTTCTTTATCCCTTGGAATAACTTTTCACTTAAAATCTATTTGTTTTGAAAGTAAATCCAGGCCTTTTCTCTTTTGGTTCTTTTCTGATTGAAAATCTTGTCTTCCTTTCAAGGATCTTATAAGCAACATTTATCTGGGCCATGTTTTGATTATTTAAATTTCATTCATTCAATTATTCTGTATCTTTTGGGGTTGGGCCTTGATCTATTTTAATTTCAATTTACTGAAATGGAAAGGCTATCACAATTTAAAAAATTAATTTCTATAGATTTTACAGCATCTTGTCCCTCTTTTCTTCAATTGTCAACTATCAACGTATTGAACTTTTTGCAGTGTTACGCTTTTTTTTTTATTTTCTTTTGTGCTTCTTACATAATCTATTGTGGTTAACACAGTGGTCAGAGGAAACATCCTATAGGTATGCAAATTGATTTTAAATTTATAGTAACTAAGTTCATTCATTACAAAAATTTCTTTTTTTCATATTCCCTTCACATGCTTTTTGTTACAAAGGTAACAATTTTTATTGCAAATTCATTAACATGATTTTAGAGTTGTAGTTATTTTATGCTTTTGCTGCAATATTTCTTAACCTGAATCCGAAGTTATTTAGGTGTCACCATTACACTGTGACATAATTCTGAATTTGCTGATGCATCACCTTTATTGGAGTGTGATACCTTGCATACTTCTATGTTACCATCCAGCCCCATTTTACCTCATCTGGAAGAGCTCCAAGGAGCATGACTTCTACAGTAGTTTTAGTGCTTGATCTATTGCTTCAGCTTTCATTTATGTAAGAAGACTTTTATTTACTTTGTAACTTTGAATACATGATTCCACTACTCTTTCTCATGTACATTGTCAGTTGAAAAGCCCACTGCTGTCTGAGTACAATCCGCCTCGGTACGGACCTGTTAGCCTTCACCCTATTTGACTCTTCGCAGCTTCTTGATTTTAGTCCATTTCCTCCTTCAACATGATGCAGCTCCAGCCTCTATGTCAAGTTAGTTCTTTGTCCTTAATCTTTGCCTTGTCTTCTAAGACTTGGAAGTTATCTATGTCTATCTACTCATTTACATCTTTATTCCAACAGAGACTTTGTTTTTAAAAATTATCTTTTTTTATATTTTGACAGAATTTGAAAAATGAAATACTTAGAAGTTCATCAGTTCTGCTGCTTAAGTCTACTTTCACCAGCCCTAGTGCATTTTTCACTTCAGTTATTGCATTTGTTTTGATTCCAGGATTTCATATATACATAACATAAATATGAAGACATACATATATGACATTTGTCTGATACAGAGCTCTATATATCACAATTATATTTCATTTCAGATGATATTCTCCTGTTGCCCGTGCATCACTTTTCCAATTTCACTTAGTTAGCCGTCTAGCTTTCTTGTGGCATACTACTCTCAAGTTGATCAGTTTAAATTCTTTGCCACCTGATTCATGCTTGCCTATTTCTTTAGAGTCATTGTCAAAAAGCTGAATTTTTCTCTGTAGTTGGGTCATATGCCTATTATTTCACATGTCTTTTTAGTTTTGTGTCTTTTTGAGATTCTGTAAGCCTCACAGTTTTTGTAGGTATGTGTTTGTGTTGAGCTTCTGAATTAGAGAGGATTTGTGGCTTCTTTTGTGACCCTTCATGGGCGTCTACTGTCTAGTGACTGGGAACTGCAGGTTCTTTGCCCCTGCCACAAGAAATCCAGTGTTGTCCTCAAAGTTCCCTGGCATCCAAGGCACACATACTGCTCTGAGGTAAAGGGGACAGACAGCAGTCCCATGGGCAGTTCTCCAAAGGAAACACTGCATGCACCCTCTACTCTCCTCACTAGGTATGGAGGTAGCAACAGGTTTCTCCTTGCCACTGCAGCCTCTGTAGATGAGATGAGGGGAGACCTGATGCAGGTGAAATGGAGCAATATTTCCTATCTACTGCCTTGATTTTGGATTCATCCAGGAGATGGTTTCTTCTTTCTGGCCTTATCATAAGAGAATTTTGTACCATATCTTGTGGTTAAGTCTTTCTATAGTTTACTGGGTTTTAGTTTTCTCTTGGTACGTTTTGTCCAAGACATGAATTGTTATCTCTCTCTAGAAATGTTATGCTTTGTTTTCTTTAATTTTTTTTTTTTTTGTCTTTTTGAGACAGGGTCTCGCTATGCAGTTGAGGCTGGTCCTGAGCTCACTTTTGTAGCCCAGGCTGGTCTCGAACTCGCACTGATCCTCCTGCCTCAGCCTCCCGAGTGCTGGGATTACAGGCGTGAGCCACCACGCCCGGCTGTTTTCTTTAATTTTTAATTTATGTGACATATTGAATCCAACAGTTATTATGGCTCATATCTAGATGCCTCACAAAGGCTTGTGTGCTTATAGGCGGGCTTTGCGGAGGTTGCTGCATTGTGTGTGTGTGACACTGGATTAGGCCGTTGATGGCTTTATGTTGAGAGGTGGAATATGATGGGGAGAGGGAAGTCACTGTGGGTGTGGCCTGCAGGGGTATAAATGTCCCTCCTCACTTCCTAGTCTCACACTACTTCCTACTTGCCCTGCCATGAGCTGTTTCTCCCCCCACTGTGCCCCTGTCCCACACCTCCCTGCTTTGGACCCCGCCAGTTATGCACATAAAGTTGTAAATAAATCTCTTCCCCTTTAATGACAGGGTTTCAGTGTGTCAGTGACCAGAAAAGTAAGACAGTAGTGTTTTCACATTTATCTGCTTTTCTCTATACTACTAAGTGTAGTTATTGGGAAAAAAATGTATCAACCATGAAAGGATGCATTCTTGGCATGTGAGATTCCTTGAAATTCCGTAAGAGTTAATATTGGATAAAAATGTTGAGCTCACATAGACATATATGACCACAGCCTGCCCATTCTTTCTTTTTCTTTTGTTTCCTTCCCTCCGTCCTTCCTTTCTGTCACCTGCCCTTTCTTTTAGGTTTCTCAAAATTACAAATTTCCCAAATTTAATGATATATGAGGGTATAACTAACTTAATACAAACTCAGATTCTTTGTTTTAGAAAAATGATTACATAATAAATTTGTTTGCAAGAAGGATCTAGATTAATAAAACTATGGGAATCTTTAAAATGGCATCCCCAATTAGTGGACACATTAAAGAAACAGAAATGACTCTAAACTGTCCAGGGACTACTTATTCTATTCACAATTTTCTTTACTGGAAAATGGGCAAAATATATCAAGTTTGTTAAATGTTTAACAAATTCAAAAATTGCACATATAGGCTGCTCGGATAGCTTAGGAGCTAAAACGCCTGCCTAGACATGCTGAGGTAAACACAGGGACTGCAGTTTGATCCCAGTACAACATGCTGTGCCAACCCCACCGTCCAGGGAAGGCTGAGCTGGCCACAAAAGAACAATTACATAGAAACACTCATTAACCTTTAGATAGTGGTGGCAGAACAGTAACCTGCATGAATCAGAGCCAGAATCTAAGGAAATGTCAAGAGAATTGCTATCAACAATGTATTTGGGCCAGGTGTAGCGCTGCACAGCTATGGTCCCAGCACTAAGGAGGTTGATCAGGAGGATCATTAGTAAGTTGGGGAAAAGCCTGGTTTACAAGTGAGCTCAAGTTCAGCCTGAAGTACATAGTGAGACTCTGTTTAAAAAAAAATGTGATTGTAAGAGTGATGCCATCCACACGAAGCCACAGATCTTCCATGGTGAGTAGATGGGAGAAGAGATGTGAAGGTTGCTTATAACCTTCTTCCTGGCATGATAGAATGTCCAGTATTGTTACTATTGAACAACTTCAGGAACCATGGCTATGGTTGTGACCTCATTTCTCAAATTTGAGAAATTTTCTTAGTTATTTAAAGTTTCTTTCACTGTTACTCATAGCCGAATCTTCCCTTCACATTGAGCAGAAAATAATGAAAAGTAACATTCCTCCAGTCATTTGTGCTCCCGAGAGCCCCTGAGGTAGTCTTGTGAGCACATCAGAATGCTCTGCTCATTGAACACTGTCTTGCTGTGGGTACATCTATATTTGTCCGCCTCATTTTAATTATTCCCAATGGCTAAATACTTTGGTTCCTTTGAAGATCTTCCTTTTGTGGCATTAAACAACACAGTAGTAACGTTGAGATTTTCAAAGTTTATTTAGAACATGTTGGTATTATTCTCAATTTCACTTAATCTTGAATTATAAAACCATTTGAAATATTGGCTGGTTGTGCCATAATTTTTTAATGAGAAGATACATGTGGAAAAAACATGAACGTTTGTATTTTATGTTTTTCGGTTTTCACTGAGCATTGCTTCCAGTGTGCACAGCGGTAGCTTTTCTCCTTGTCTTTCTTTCTCCTCCACAATCTACAAGCCCATAAGGTGTGGATGTAGGGTGGAATTTCCAAGATTGGAAAGCGTTCTAGTGGATGGACAATGTCACCTTATTTTCTAGTATCTTTTTGGAATAATTCCTGGCATTTTTCTCAAACATATGTTTTAGATACTTGACTAAATAATTTTATTTCCCAAAAGCCTCTTTAAAAAATTAATGTTTCTTAGTTGGGCAGCATCATTCTTACTTTTGCTATTATACCCTAATAGGGAGTAATTCTGTTATCTATTTATTTTTATCTATATTAAATGGTCTGTCTCAGCAATATATGATTCATAGTTGATGACAAAATAAGTAAAAGTATAACATTAGTAACAATAACGTAGAAAGAACATGTATAAAAAATGCTAACAAAGTGCTTTATATGAACTAATAAAAAGGTAAAAAGGACCAACAACAGCTCAGCATCTGATGTTATTATTTTTTCTCTTCCCATGTGGTTTCCATCTGTTGCTTGTGAATAATTTTGCTGAGGTCCAGTTCACAGTAGGGCTAGCTGAGCTCTTTAGAAGCTCCTGACCTTCAACTGAGAGCTTCGGTCTGAGCTGTAAGTCTTGGATCTGATTACATGGCCCATCCTGGACCCATTCAGGAAATTAGATCCTGGCCAGCTGTGTTTCCCACTTTGCAGGTTGAAGGTTGTTACCTGGCTTTTGCTCTGCCTAGGCTGCTATCTTTGTCTTAAGAGTGGATGCAGATGTATCCACTAAGTAAATATTCAGTAATATTCAATCAAGATTTTGCCAAATCAGGTCCATTTATATTGCTATTTACTTAACAGTTCATATGTACATGACATATTAAGTCATTATGAAATATTCAAGTATAGTTTTCCTAAAAGTTTGATGACTACTAAATTAGAAAACATTTCCTGTGGTGACAACATGAAGGTTATAAACAGTGTGAATATCTTTTCTCCTATCTATTTCTGGTGGCAGATCTGTGACTTCATGCTGATAGCATCAGTCCTATAAATGCATTCTTGATAACACTTTTCTTGCCATTTGCCTAGATACTGGCTCTGATTTTTGTAGGCCAGCATCTTGCAGTACCTCCACGGTCCAACGTGTTTTCAGTGGAAAGTAGATAGCCATGCAAAATACAGTGAAATCAAAGAGTTGCTAAATTTGAACTCAGCCTCTGAGACTGAGTTTTTTCATTTTTTTTTTTTAAGGGAAGAATGATTTATAAGTTCATATTTAAAAGAATGATGTTAAATTGAATCTTTTTTCTTGAAATAGGCAGAAAAATGCAAACAAGTTTTGACTAAAAATTTGTGTTTCAACCAACAATTTAATATTTATTTATGGTCTTATTAGTATCACTGTTTTGATCAATATTTACAGCGATAGGTTTTTGTATCACATACTTGGGAAAGAGAGTGGAAGTTCTGGGTAGGAGGATACTGGGCCTCCACTATGGAAGCATTCTGAGGTGAAGCTTCTGTGCCTCTTTGACCTCCACCCATACTATGCCCTCTGATGAAGGATTCCTGCATCTCCTTTTCCTTTAATATGTTTATTTAAGGACTCCCACATGATCATCTTCCCACTAAATGATAGCCTTTTCTTTATACACTTCTCAGGACAACGGACTGTCACAGGTTTGCTAATGTGACTCCATAGCCAAGAACTTCACTTTCTCTGATTACTAATTTAGCTCTGACAGGTGAAGAACTGGTAAGTACAGAGTCAATTGTAGGCAATGATAAAAGTGTAGATTAATTTGTTAGATAGAGCATTTCTATCATTTTCCCCTTAGGCTTTAAGATTTATTTAGAATTCATGAAGTTGTAACTTTACTAGGAAGCTTTGAACTACTAAAGATAATTATTTAACAAAATTTCTAAAAATGCCAGTGTAAATTGGTTTGTCTTGAAATTCTGGTGGTTTGCTATTTTGCCACCAAGAAGAAAAGCATTTAAAAAAGCTTGAGGGAAAATATGAATGTAATAAATATTTCATTTTTGTAGCACATCGTGCATTGTTCTTCAGTTTCAGACCTTGCCAGCAGTCAACACGGTAGTAAATTTCAGCACCTGTGGACCTGTTTTGGTAATTTATGATTTCCATTATATTTCCATTAGGGATGGGCTGAGAAATGCTCAGGCAAGTTCATGCACTCAGGCCATGAGCATGGCTGGCCTAAGGGACTGTTTGCTTTTGAAAACTTGGCAGCAGACATGTTCTTTGTTGATATTTTTTTGTGTCACTGGGAATTGCTCAGAACACTGTCCCAAAGTGTCAAGACATGAGAAGATGTTATAAACATCTAATGTTTAGGACAACTCTTTTGCCACTGTCTGTATTTGTTTTACTCTTCCAGTAAATACATAGTGAACCCTAATTAAACCTGTTGGAAATACTCAGTTGAGTGAGATATTGACCCTGATTTTGAAGGGCTTCCAATGGAAAACAATAACTTCATAAATGCAATTAATTATTACAGCATGGTACTTTGTGAAGATGTTCTCCAGCTTTCTCAGTTTGACTTAGGATATCTGTGCTTTACTATGGTATGAAAACATATCCTTTTTTTTTTTGAGGGCATATTTTTATGGTGATTCTGTTTTTTTTTTTTTTCAATTTAAGTACAGTAGTCAATAAATTACATTGATATTCGACACCTTATTAGAAGCAGGCCCTGTGTTAGATGATTTTTGTCCAACTGCAAGCTAATGTAAGTGTCTGAAGCATTTTTATGATATAAAGTATAGCCGAAATAGATCGCTAATGTTCAAATTTTAAAAATTCATTATAAGAGTAAAAAACACATTGGTATTAAATCTTTTCTAAATAGTCACCCTCTCTTTAAAGAAACTTGTTCCCATTATGCCTGGCATGTTCTGAAGTGGCTCTGGGAGTCTTTTCCCATGAGTGATTTTTACAAAGTCGATAAAAATACAGTGAATTCTATCACTGTGAGCCACTGGAAAGAAATGAGGCTCATAAAGAAGCCATGGTTCATCCTCATCCCCCTCATTCACCGGATCTGGTACCAGGTGACTTGTAGCTCTTCCCTAAAGTAAAAATAATCATGGAAGGTAAATGCTTTCAGTCAACTCAGAACATAGAGGAAACCATGACAGTGCAACTAAAAGCCTTCTCTGAAGCAGACTTGCAGAATTGTTTCAGAAAGAGGCAGGAAGAATACATAAATGTAAGTGCCATATAAGGAAATATTGGGAGCATTGTACTAGCATTGTGTCTTTTACTGTAATCATTTGTTTAAGGTTAAAGTTTCACTGTAGTGTTCTGTCTCATATCATATTTGCAAGTTAGATGTAAGTGGATTTTTAAAATTTTATTATTTTATTTTTTTCTTGTTTCAGAACTTTTGTTTGTTTATTTATTTATTTTCATGGCCTGCTCAGCCTGCCCTGAGGGCAGGGCTGGTGCAGCATGTGGTGCCAGGGATCAAACTGTGGTCCTTGCAGCCGCCTAAGCTTTCCTAAGCAGGCACTTTAGACCACTGAGCCATCCTGCCGGGCCCATAAGTGGATTTCTTATTTGCTATATTTTTAAATTATAAGGAGCTTATGGAGACAGAACATCATTGTAAGTCAAGGAGTACATGCAATTAATCAAAGAGAATAAATGGTTAGTACAAATATGGCCTCCTGGAAAGAAAGACAAGTGGAAGGAAGGTACTGCTTATGACAATAAGAGAAGAGAGAGATCCCAAATGTCTACACAGAGCAACTAGTGTGAACGAAGACAGGATAGGAAGCACAGATCCCTTTTGAGAAAGCAAATCACCACCTTTATTCATTTTTTAATCAGATATATTAGTATCTAGTATAAAAACCATCATAATTGTGTATATTGACAGAGTAGTATTTGAGTTATTTCCAGGATTTAGCTGTTATGAATTGTACTGCTACAAACATGGGTGCACATATATCACTGTGGTACAACAACTTTACTTCTTCTGGGAAGACCCCCAGAGCGGGGAGAGAAATGTTGAATAGTTCCACTAATCCTAGTTTTTCAAGGGTTATCGATACTGATTACCACAGTGGTTATACCAGTCTGCATCCCCAACAGCAGTGGACAAGTGTTCCTTTGTCCATACAGCCCTTCTAATATTTTTTGTTGGTTGATTTCTTAATGATAGCAACATTTCCTTGAATGAGATGGACTGACAGTATGATTTTAATTTGCATATCTTGAATAACCAATGAATCTCAATATTTTCCTATATTTGTTTGCAATTTGTATTTCTTTTTTATAATGATTATTTGATTACTTTTCATAAGAAATAATAATGTGGCAGTTTCAAAACACGTTAGTAGTACATTTCAAAAATTTGATACAATCCATATTGTTGTCCTCCTATTAGTTATACAGAGCAAAGAAAAATTATAATTTTTATAATCATTAGTAGTACAAAAATTTTTTTTTTCTCATTGAACTGATTTCTTCATCTAAGAAGTACTTAATCATCTGAGATGCCTATTTTTGGAAAGGATCTCTCAATCTATGGGTTCTTACTTTTTCCAATTCCTTATATGTTCTAAATACAAATCCTGTTTCTTCACTAAGAGCCTCTGTATAATTTTTTCCCCATTCTGTTGACTATCTTTTCACTCTGTTGGTGATTTATTTTGATATGCAAAATCTTTTAAACCACATACTTCACAAATAGCATCCCCCCAAATAAAAGAAATACTTAGGATTCAACATAAGTGAAGTAAGAGATTTATAAATTGAAAATTACATTATTGTAAAAACAGACATCAAAGAAGATATCAGAGGGCTGGCCTGATAGCTCAGTGTACTAAAGTGCCTGTTTAGGCGGAGTGCAGCATTCAGGGTTCAATCTCTGGCTTGTCATGCTGATTGATCCCTTCTGTGAGGGTGATTGAGTCTAGGCGTGGTGGTGTGTGCCTGTAATCCCAGCATTTGGGAGGCTGAAAACAACAGGATCACTATGAGTTCAATTTACATAGTGAGTCCTTATAGATCCTCTAGATACTTTCCTAAATACAGAATAAAAAGAATATAGAAAGATAGTACCTTCTCATGGCTAGAAAGAACCAACATAGTAATAATCAACATACTTCCAAAATTGTTATGCAGATTTAACTCAATCTGGATCAAAGTGCTATTATCAGAACCAATACAACTAGACAAAATATTTATAAAATTCATTTGGAAGCAAAAAAAAAAATTAGAATAGCAAATGTAACCCTAGAAAACAAAGGCAAGACAAGATGGATTATAATTATACTAAATTATCCTACAAAGCTACTGTTATAAAAACAGCATGGTACTGGAAAAATAGATCCTCAGATCAGTGGAACAGATTAGAAGCTGCAGAAACAACACCATGTACCTTCAGTCTCCTTGTCTTTCACAGAGAGGTCGAACATGTTCACTGAAAGAATAATAACCTCTTTAAAAATGATACTGGAAAAATTGGCTTTGCACATGCTGAAGATTAAAACTAGACACATGTCTATCTCCATGCACCAAAATAAATTCTCAATGAATGAAGGATCTTCATATTAAAACTGAAATATTAACAAGGAAAAGAAAAACACTTAGAAATATTGAAACATGTGTAGAGAGTTCATGAACAAATCCCAGTCTCACAGGAAATACTTCAAAAAATCAACAACTGGGATCTCATCTTTAAAGTTCTTTATAATAGTTCCTTTATCAAACGTGGATGAAGTGATAGCTCACTGGGAATTTGAAACTTATTTTAAATGCCGATTTTCTCATTTCTGAAAAAAAAAACCATTTCTCATTATCTCTATATCTACTCATTTATATATATATATAAATAGCAAGCATTTATGCATATATGAATATTTGTTGTATCATTTCTCTCTGTAGTACTATCTATATACAGATATCTATGTATATGTACATATATATATACAGATATCTGTACATTTGTACACACCATATATATATGCCATACACATTTCAGTATAGTACACATGAACTATATGTATATATTTTATTAATCCTCATACATTCACATAGATTTATTGTGAGAATTAAATGACATATTTATGAACTAAAATGCCCTGATAAGGAACTGTCAATTTGTAAAGTGTTTAATAAATAGTAGTTTTTATTTTGTAGTTGTAATGCATATGATGGAATAGTTATTAGTCTTAATTTCTTATATTTATTGCATATTAAATATGAAAAGGCATTAGAATTAATATGAAGTGACTATGAGAACTGTTTAAATAAAAGTTTTTAACATGAGGGCTCTTTGTGCTCAAATAATTTTAGTTTTTTAATAAATTTTTAAAGGTACTATAAAATTATTCATGAATATAAGTGTCAGCAATAAGGAATATAGCAAGTAAGTTCACATTAACTGCTCAATACACACATTCTTTCAGTAACTTTATGTAGGTCATTGTTTTGGACTTCAAATTCCCAGTGTTAAAGTTTTAAAATGCAGCAATCCTTTGTTACATGAGAAAAGCCTAACCTACCAAGCAAACAACAATAAAAAAACAGGCTTAAAATTCACTCTATGCTATTCATCAGATGGAAAATGTAAAGACCAATGAAAAATGAAACTGAAACTCATGGCCCCCAAAATATTTTATTAGCCTGGCATGGTGGTGCACACTTATGATCTCAGCAGTGGGGACAATGAATTGAAAGGATGACTGGGAGTTCAAGAACAGCTTGAGGCTAGAGAGTAAGACAAGCTTGAACTACATAGCAAGACCTTACACTTTTTAAAAAATTTATTTAAGTGAGATGTAATTTAAAGCTCTGGATATGAAAGACATGAGAATAGTGACCATACAAGCCAACTTAATTAGTCTGTAATAAGCCTAAGTGGAATCATAGTCAGTGTCCCTGATTTTGTAGGTGTTTCTATTAAGCACAATATTACACAAGGGCCGGCGGTAGAGCTCAGCGGATTTAGCGCTTGCTTAGAGGAAACACAGGGGCCAGGGTTCGGTTCCTGGTCTCTAGTGCCGCACTGGCCCCGCTCTAGAGCGCGCTGAGCCGGCAATACTGGGCGTGGTGGCGCGCGTCTGTAATCCCAGCCCTTGAGAGGTACAAACAGGAGGATCACTATGACTTTGTAGCAAGACCCTAAAAAAAAAGAAAAGAAAGAAAGAAAAAGAAAAGACAGAAATGGACATGAAAAAAATAATTACACATTTCCTATATGCATCAGATCGGTAGGAACATCACATTGCTGCCGTGAAATGAAAATTCTCCCACCATTCACCATAACCTCTGTAGTAACTTTCTCACCACTTGCCTGGGCTTTCAGACATTGCTACTGAAAAATGTTCTGACTGGGTCATTATGTGGTTTCTGAAGTCTCTGAACCGTGTGGTTCTGAGCAATCATGCTCAGAATTTGCAGCCTAAATCAGTCTCTATTGCTATGCCCCATGCTTCTACCAAACTGAACATCTTCCTTTCCAAGCGCATGTCTTGGGATTCACTACTTTTGCTCAACCTTGATGTAACATTCTTCTCTGTCTTCCACGTGAACAATTCAACATATCTCTTCAGGCAAGGAATAATTAATAATTCATCAATGATTAATTCTTTCTCTGGCTTTATATGGCCAGGCATACCTATGGATCTTGCCAGCTTTGAGTATATGTGTATAATCTATAACCTATCTATCAATCTATATCTGGAAGGAAAGAGAGAAGAAGACATAGAAAGACAGAGAGAGAGAGAACTGTAGTATGTTATTTTAACATAGAATCCATAGGCTGGTCATTATTCTGTCCCCCCCATGGTCCTGTGCATTGTTTGATACACACGTACACAAAATAATATACGGTGAATCCCTGAAACTCACACCAGTTATGTTCTTAGAGCATTTGTGAATTGTGAACAAACTTGAATTTCAGATATGGGCCAAAAAATGCTTTTATATTCCCTTTCTATAGTTTAAGCCCTAAATGTGCTATGTCTCCCTCTGTTATGTAATTCAACTTAACAAAATACTGTATTAATAAATCCTTAGAATGCAAAGTTTTGGGACAGTACCTTATTGATTTTACAGATTTAAGAAGAACAAACCTGAAAATACTCGGACTTTTAATAGGGCAGCAGGCAATCAGCAACATGGAGAACTGAAAAATGATGTCAGAGTGATCCTTGAAAACTTCTGATAATACAGGGAACTAACAGGCCTGTTTCAGCAGAGTGTAATGGCCAGGGTTCATTCCCCGGGCCTGCTGTGCTATGGGAAGCTGAATAATAAGAGAAGCACTACAACTCCATTCTAGGTAGTGAGACCTTGTAGACGCTGCACCCCCTGTCCTAAATGCATGAGAGAAAAAAAAAAAAAAGAAAGAAAAGAAAAGCTCCTATGAAACAAACCACAGCAAAAACTTCAGAGAATATTTGTAGTTGCCAATAAATAGTGGGGGTTTCCAGGAACTATTATTATTTAGATTCTAAGGAAAAATCTGTCTAGGACTGACATCACACACCCTGAACCACAGCATCACAGGGATGTATTGTACACATGATTGATTTAAATGTGGCATACTATTAGCAAGGTTAGAGGATAAGGCAAAAACAATGAAGACATGCAAAACCTTCTCAGCAAGAGGAGGTCTCAGTTGTTGATTCTTTCAAGTGTTAACATGCATTTTGATTTTTTTTTTCCACGAACTCTTTGCCTACTGTGATGTCTTCAAGAGTTCCTGCTACTTTCTCTTCCAGGAGATTTAGTGTTTGATGTTAAATCTAAGGCGTTTAATATTCAGTAAGACAGTAATGTTAAGCTCAACTACCTATGTTATAGAGTAATAGTATCGCTAAGCTTGTCTTTTGGGGGGTTAACAACTTAAGTAGGTAGAACAAAAAGTTAGAGAAAAAAAGGCTACAAGGATAGCCAAAAAAACTAAAAATAAAAAAAGAAGAATAAATTGAAGTTACACACACACACACACAGTTTTAGTATCTAATGTACTCAAAAAATTGAGTTCCTCATGTCAATGCAAGGAAGTGATTGAAAATGTGATGTTTAGCCAGGTGTGGTGGTGCACGCCTATAATCCCAGCACTTGAGAGGCTGAGGCAGGAGGATCAGTGGCGAGTTCGAGACCAGCCTGGGCTACAAAAGTGAGCTCAAGGGCAGCCCGAACTGCATAGTGAGACCCTGTCTCAAAAAAGACAAAAAAAAATGTGATGTTTTCATCTTTATTACAAGACCAACACCCAGATGAAATGAATGGGTTTATTTCTTTTGCTTATGTGACTCAATTGGTCACTATTGATCTGTCTTGGGCTCATTGTGGACCCATATTCATAAATATATTCATCATATGTATCTCTGCTCCTCTGGGCCCTTAGTAATTTGATTTCATGAAATTGTTTTGCATATATGCTTTACTTAAAGAAAAAAAAATACTTGATTCACTGGAGCTCATAGAAAGGTTTAGCTCCAATGTATCTTCCTCTGATTTGTTTTATCAGCTTTGCTAGCATTGTTTGCGGATACAAATGAAAGTTTTGGCAGGGTAGTGGGTACCACACATGGTCCTATCATGCCTCTGAGAACAGGCACCTTTAGCAGGATGGCAAGCAGTGTGTGGCTTCATCTGTAAACAAGGAATCAACCATCCCCCTCTCTCTGGCTGCTTTGCAGACTGTCATCAGGTGGTGGGCCACTCCAGTGGTTGTCATAGGACCTCTCTGTAAGTGTGTTGCACAGTGATTTGCAGCACTCTGAAGAGTAACATTATCACAGTGGGATCTCTGTTTTTCACTTTCCAGAGTGGAACCTTATACAGTAGGTCAGTACACATGGAATTTTATAGCAATGTTTTTGCCACCGTGGCTGCAAATTCAGAAAGTCACACACTGAGGGTTGTCACCCCCAAAGTTATTATTTGGATCAAATAAAAGAGGGGTGTGTGTGTGTGTGTGTGTGTGTGTGTGTGTTTCCAATATATTTTAAAGTATGTGTTGAAGTTTCTCTGCATTAATGTTTATTCTACATAATGGAGGAATCTAACAATATAATTGATGCTTCATGTGCATTCTTCTATGGACAAAGAACAGTGTTACGTTGCATAAATATATTCTCTCATTTTATCTTTAAACACAAGAAAGACAGATGTATTTTACATATTGTTAGCAGCCCCAAGTTATTTACCTGCTATAGTAATATTTACATCTATAAAAATAGTGTTGGCGTATTTGGAATTAAATACTCCAGGGTAAAACACTAGCAATTAGAATCTATCCATTGTGGGTTGAATCGTGACCATCCAAAGAGTAGTTATTAAAATTATTTTTTTAATTAATTAATTAATTAAGTTAGTATAGGATCTTACTCTGCAGTTTGGACTCATAGTGATCCTTCTGTCTCAGCCTTCCCAGTGCTGGCATTACAAGCGTGTACCACCACACCTGGCTTTGGTGGCCAGCACAGAATGCAGTACCAGGAACTTAATCCTGGTCTCTGCACTTGCCAGGCAGGCACTTAGACTGCTGAGCTATCTTCCCAGTCCAAAGTTTTAACTGCCATGAGCGTCAAAGCTTGACCTTATATGAAAACAATGCCTTAAGGAGACAATGAAGCTAGAGCAAACTCACTGGGTGTCCCTAAGCTAATGTCCTTCTAGAAGGTGGTTTTGTAACATAAGAGGGCATGCAAGAGAAGAAAGTAACTTACACCATACAGAAAGAAGATGGCCATGAACTGTGGTCATGAACTTCTACCAGACAGGTAGACTGGAATCACTAGCCAAAAACCACTTGGAAAATGGCCTGGAGATGCCAAGGAACATGTGGCTTTGCCAATACCCTGATTCCAGAAGTCCACAATCATTGAACAAAATTTAAGTGTCTGAGTGTTTTTTTTTTTTTTTTTTTCAAGCACTGGTCATTGAACTCAGGACTTTACCTTTGCCAGGCAAGCACTTATTCTACTGAGCTATCTCCCAAGCCCTAAGTGTCTTTGGTTTGTGCTACATTGTTATGCTAGCTGTAGAAAACTACCAAATTGTACTCTGTCTCTTTCTCTTTCTCTTTGTCTTTCTCTTTCTCTTTGTCTTTGTCTTTCTCTTTCTCTGTCTCTCTGTCTTTGTCTCTCTGTTTCTGTCTCTGTCTTCATTCATTTATCATATACCTCTGTCACCTGCATCCTATTTATTGATGTAGCATTTACTTCTTATTCTTTATCCATATGAGAATGCACTTGAAATACTTGTGATATGTCTGCAGGGGTGCTCACATCACATAACTGGTAGTTGTACGTGATGCTCCTGCTTCTTCTCTTCCCAGGTCTGGTTTGTTACTGAGCCTTCTCTCCAAATGCACAGTCTGTTCTCCACCTTCAATACAGAGGCTTGATTTCATCTGTATGTTTGGTACATGCAAATGCCTTCTCATTGCCACCTTAGTTTTCCTTTTGTACTAGATATTTTTTTTTTTAAAAATCCACATCCAGATGGCTAACACTGGCAAAAGATCCACAAATTTCTGTACATGGTTCTAGGGTAAATCCTGAGGGGATTTGACTGACTTTATCAGAAACGAGAAGTTACACTTTTAGTTATAGAGGTCTTGCTTTAACTTGGTCTTAGTCATCCAGCAGAAAAGTATAACCAGAAGGTATAAAAAGTAAAGCTGTATTGATATATTGAGCCATAAAAGACTCAAGTCAAGAACTTTGAACAATTGCCGGTTGTGCTGGTAACTCACTACTATTATAGACTATTGGACTATATTGGGTTATTTTGCTGAATTCAAATACTGACAGCATTTGGAATGGCACCAAGTATAAAGAGATCTTTTAAAGATTTTTCCAAATATAGCTTCTCTAACAGCAATGGAACACCCATCTCTGATGAAATAAAAGGAAAAAGGGGATATAAATAAAGGAATATTTTATAGTGAAAAGAATATATATGTATATACAAGACAGTTAGGATAAACAACTGCTTCCTCTTAGTTTAATGAGAAGAAAGGTTTGTACTAATACTGTTTAAGGAAGATATCATGTCTACATCTTGCCCTCTGAATAACTACTACAAACACAATAATAGGAAAAGTGTTAATTATTGTAACTGTCCTACTAACCTGTTTTCAAACTGTTTCAGTGCTACTTTATCTTTTTTCTCATTAAAATTAATAAAAAAATTAAAAAAATCCACAAATCTTATTATACTTAAAATCTCTTCATGAGCTCTCCTAGATGAGGATTACCCCATTATAACTTCAAAGGCCTTATACAGTTGTCCTTATGATTTTTTTTTCCTTCTTTCAACAGCACCAACTCGCCCCATGAGGGACACTTTGATAGTTTCTAGTTTGAAGACATTACAAATAAAACTTCTATGATTATTGCTTTCAAATTTTATATGCCCATACTTTGCTTTATGTAGCGTTAATCTTCAGAGTATTTTCTGTAGTATGAAAGAGGTTTATGTTTAAATTAATAAGAAATTATGACATAAATTTCCGCTGGTTCTATGGTACTTACTCTGCTAGCTAGCAATGGAGATGATCCTTTCTGTGTCTGTACCAAAGTATGGCCTTGCTAGTCTGCTATTTTTACTGCATTCTGGGTGTATTGGTGTCTCATTACAGTCTCAGTTGGCTTACCTAATGGCTAAAGCTGTTGAGACGTATTCAGGTTCTTGGCTGTCATTTTGTTCCTTTCCCAGTAAAGTATCTGTTAAAGATTTTCACTCATTCTGCTGGGATTATTTTCTTACTACTAAGTTTAGAAAGTTGTTTCTTTATCTAGAAGTAGATCATTTGCTCAATATTACAAATGTTGTTCCCAGTATGTGAATTATTTATTCGTTCTTCAAAGGAAATGCATATCAAAATCATACAATCTATCTTTGTTGCATTTTTTTGATTATTGAGGTTTTTTTTTATTTTCAAGAGAAGAAACAAAACAATGAGCCAAAATTTCAAAATAAGATAGTAGAAGGGCAGCAAAGGTTTGTACACTGATTATTATCTACAAGGTAGTTTCTCACATTATAGATACAGACATGAAAAATTGATCAGTTGTCAGGTGAGATTTTTGTATCAGTTTCTTTAGTAATCCCAAAATTTGATAGTAAAAATGACTTCATGAATAAATCATACCAAATACTAGGAGCTACTAGAATAGTACTTTATTTTTTCATGAAAATACTTCTGGAAAATTTTGTTTACCTTTGCTGCTTCTTCTTTTTCTCATTAATTTTACTGAAAATCTGTAATTATATAGTCTATTAATAATTGTTGACAAATATTAAAATGTGAAAGATACAAAATGTAAACAGTGAATTTTAGAATAATGTTTCTGAAATGAATACATAGCATGAGATTAATAGTAGATTGCATATTATAAATAAATTGTTTACAAACTTAAATGCATGAAACAATAAAAATTGTCTAAAATAAAAATGAAGAATTTACAGATAAGTCACACAATAGTTCACTCTGTGCCAAAATAAAAAAAAACACCTTAAATTCATAAATTCATATAATTAGGATTCTCAAAGTAGAAAGGGATAGGTGATAAATATGTAAGTATTTAATATTTCTGAATTTAGTTCAAATTATGGCACCATGTTTCCAAGGAAAATGAACCTTTTGCACAAGAAATTTGAATAAAATCATACTAAGGCACATAAAAATAAAATTGTCCAAATCTAATTATAAAGAAAAAAACATTAAAACATACACATAAAAAAATTAGAAATGGAAGAACAAAGTTAAATAGCATTTTATTCCATGTTAGAAAATGGGAAAGAGGGGCTGGGGAAATAGCTCAGTAGAATAAGCACTTGCCTGGCAAACACAAGGACCTGAGTTCGATCCCCAGTCCCGCAAAAAAAAAAAAAAAGAAAATGGGAAAGAAAAAAAGAGCAAGTGGGTAAGAAAGTAGACTAATTCATAGGGCTAAAAGAAAAATATCTGTCCTCACTGAATTTTGTGCTTAGCAAACATACCTTTGAAATCTAAAAGTGAAATATTTTTCAGCTATACGAAATTGAAATATTTTAATATTTCCATAGATAGCATATAGAAAATAATGAAGACCATATCCAGAAGGCAAGAGAGGTTGATGTACTCTCCTGGACAAAGAATAATTTTTATTTACTGATTTTATTCTTTTAAGGATTCTCTTTCTAGTGTCCATACCTAAGAATGTCACCTACCCATTAGTAAAAATACTTTCACTTTCTTTTTTCTTGTAAATGCTTTCTAGCTTTTGTTTTCTATTCTGTCTGTCTGTCTATCTGTCTATCTGTCTGTCTATCTGTCTATCTGTCTGTCTGTCTGTCTGTCCATCCGTCCGTCGGTCCGTCCATCCATCCATCCATCCATCCATCCATCCGTTCATCTATCTATGTATCTATGTATTTATCTATTTTCTATTTTGGGCAAGAGACTACAGGGTGTTCAGTGTCTCACTGCCAGATCACACTTATAGTGATGCACCTGTTTACAGCCTCCCAAGAGCTGGGGTTACAGGTGTGCTCCACCATGCCCAATCTCAATTGCCCTCTATGCACACTCTGGGGGCATGGTTGGCAAGGCAGGCCCAGGAATGGAAGCCCCAGCCCCTGTACCTGCTTTCAGGTGCTTTAATCCACTGAGCTATTTGGCTGACCCTTTTGTTTTTCATTTAGAACTGTGATATACTTTAAATAAACTGTGGTGTATGCTATGAGGTTAATGCTTTTCATTATTAGATATTGTACTTTTTTCTAATGCCTTGTATTGAAAGATAAAACTTTTTAATATTGAGTTGTCTTCCAAATGTATAAAAGAATTGTAAGACTATCTGCATCTATTTCTAGCTTTCCAAGTCTCTTCCTTTGTGGTAGAGCATGTCTCTTTCTACTAAATTGCTCTTGGCTGCTATAGGTATACACAGATTATTAAATTTAAGGGTATTTTAATAGAATATTTTATTTTTTCTATCCCTTTAGATTTTTCCACATATAATTGAATTAGCTTTGTAGTATCTCTATAAACCTTATTGGGTTTTAGACAGGAATTGGATAAAACTGATAGATAAATTTGTGGAGAATTTACATTTTAGTGTACCAAGTCTTCAAAATCATAGCTATAAAATGCTTTTCACTTTCTCCCTTTATATCTTTCATTTGTATTTTTAAATACTGGCTTACAGATGCTACATATTATATTTTAAGCTAAGAATTTCATTTTTCTGATGCTTATCTTACACATATGCCTTAAAACTTTTATATCTACATGTTCCTTAGCAATATAAAAAAAAATAACTCGTTTTTATGTGCAGTTGTTATATCCTCTAGTCTTGCTTCAGTTATTATTTCTAAAAGTTTTGTTGTTAGACTTCTTGTGAGTTTCTATATTGAAAACAAAATCATGTCTTCAGCCAATAGAGATAGGTTCCCTTCTTTCTTTCTTTCTTTCTTTCTTTCTTTCTTTCTTTCTTTCTTTCTTTCTTTCTTTCTTTCCTTTTTTGATGCAGGGTCTTGCTAGCCAGGTTCATAGTAATTCTCCTGTCCTAGCCTCTGGGACTACAGGCATGCACCATCACATCCAGTTTCTGGGTCACATGATGTGCAGCACCAGGGATCTAACCTTGCACTTGCCAGGCAGGCACCTAGACCATTGAGCTATCTTCCCAGCCTGAGATAGGTTTATTATCTCTTCCCTTCCAGTGGAGTGCTCCTGATTGCCCTTACTTGTCCTCTGACATTTGCTATAAGCCTCACTACCCCACTGAATCAAAGCAGTAAGGTTGAGAATTTCCACTTCGTTTTAGATCTTTGGGAAAAGATAATAAGTTACTCCCTGGAAAGTACAATATTAATCCTAGGTAAAAAAAAGAAACTCTCAGAAGCTGAAGAAGTGTCCTTGAATTTCTAGTCTGCAGTCTTGCTTTTGGTGCTACCAGGGATTCAACTCAGGACCTTGCACTTGCCAGGCAAGTCCTTATTCCACTGAGCTGTCTCCCTAGTCATTATCTCCACATCCATAACTTCTTACCATGAATGCACTTTGAAATTTCTTTCTTTATATCACTGTATCATTTCATGTAATCACATAATTTTTCTTCTTTAAATCATTAAGATGTTTGAATTCATTTCTTTTTTTTTCATTTTTTTCTTTTTCTTTTTGAGACAGCTTTTTGCCATACAGTTCAGGATGGTCTTGAGCTCACTATTTGTAGCCCAGGCTGGTCACAAACTTTCACTGATCCTCCTGTCTCAGCCTCCAAAGTGCTGAGATTACAGGCATACACCACTATGTCTGGCTCACCAATTGATTTTTTTTTTTTGTCTTTTTGAGACAAGGTCTCATTACATAGTTCAGGCTGGCCTTGAGCTCACTTCTGTAGCCCAGGCTAGTCTCAAACTCACACCGATCCTCCTGGCTCAGCCTCCCAAGTGCTGGGATTACAGGCATGAGCCACCACGCCTGGCCTTTCACCAATTGATTGTCAAATGTCATCTTAGCCTCATTTCTGCAAAACTACACTTGCTTTTCATCATTACTTTCATATGTTGCTGTATACATTGTTTTCCCTGAATTTGTCAAGAATTTTGCTTTCTATGTATATAGGATATTGGCTTATGGGTTTATATTTTTTTTCTCTTGTTCTATTTTTGGTGCTGTTTTTATGAGACATAAATATCAAAATAATAGTGGTCCTGTGAAATAATTTGAAGTTTATTTACTGCTTTTCTTTGAAGACCTATACATTAGGATTCTTTCTTATTAAAATTTTTTAGCCCATCATGGTCAGAATTTTGTCAGGTACAAATAACGGAAATGGAACACCAAGCAGCTTAAGAAGAAATGGGAATATACTGACTTATGGTTTGTCTAGCTCCAGGTTGGGCCAAATACTTCGATTTAAATAAATTGCTTTTCTCTCAAAAAAATTTTTTTTTTGTTATGTTTACATGTAAAAATCATCTGTACCAGAATATTTCTTCTTAGAAAGCTTTCAATAAAAAGTTGAGTGACTTCATTGGTCATAAAAACATTCAACTTATCTATTTCATAGTAGTGTTAGTAACATGTTTTCAAGGAATCTAATACAAAATGTTTCATTTATATACACATAGACATTTATCACATTCTCTTATTTTCCTATTATTATTTTAAGTTCGATGGTGAAATGCATGCTTTATTTAGATATTTGTGTATCTTAGGTCCTCTCTTTTTTTTTTTTTTCCTTGTTCATTTTCGCCAAAAGGCTATCATTTTAATTACATTATTACAGAGCATCCACTTGTAGTTGATCTATTTTCTCAATCACTTTTCTCTTTAATTCTGTTGATTTCTGTCATGATTCAATTTCTTTCCCTCTACTTCCTTGGGATTTATTTTGTTCTTTTATTAGTTTCCAAAAAGGTTTTGAAACTAGCAGATAATTGGTAGAATTCTCACCCTGACTAACTATATAGCTAATGTCTGTGAAGTAAGCAATTACACTGAGGGTTGCATTGTGCAATACTAAAACCATGCTTGGAGTGCCAAAACAAAACATAAATAAAATAAAATAAATAAAAACAAAATTTATAGTCTTACAGATTTTACATATTGTTTACTCACATGAGAAGCTTATGTCCTAAATTATTCCCTAAGTTTTGCTTTTATTGTATCCCATGAATTTTATAATATGGCATCTTAATTATATATAAATTTCTCTGTACATATAATTTAATTATACATATAAATTATATACACCTACATATACAAATATTTAATTATACATATAAATTATATACACCTACATATACAAATATTATTTTATTACTTTTAATAAGCTGTCTCAAACATTCAAGAAAATACACAGACTCCAACTGTGTTACTGGCGAAACTGGCAATGTTGGAAACTGTTGATTTGAGCCTTTTACAGCTCAGCATATTAAACTACCCTTAAGTTTTATGCGTCATGTTTAAGCTTTTCTGCTAGGTGGCCAAGGGTGGGTTAAAGCAAGACCTGTATAACAAAACATGTTTTTGTACCTCTCAGAGTCAGTCAAATACCTTCAGGATTTACTTTGGAACTATGTACAGTGCTTTGTAGAATTGTCAGTGTCAGCCATCTAGTTGATTCACGGCATTGCTTGATCAGTTTGCTCTCTCTGGAAGCCTGAGAGAATGTTTTCTCTCCAGGTGACTCTCCTTAGGCACACGATTTACCTTCAGTCCTTTTCCTCTGTGGTCCCTTAATCTCCCTGAACAGAAAATTTGGGAAACCACTGACTTATAGGATATTACAGCACAGGTTCTGTTCTGTCCTTAGTCCTTACTGACCTTGAAGGGCTAGAGCCAAAATATTGGCTATCCTTATAGCCCTTTTCTTGTTGGTGAGACAAATTGGCCTGTAGTTCTCTTTTTTAGTTGCATCTCTCGCTGGTTTTGGTATCAGTATAATACTTGCCTCTAGGAATGATTTTGGGAAGATTGCTTCATTTTCAATTTCATTGAAGAGTTTGAGGAACATTAGGCTTATTTCTTCTATAAATTTCTTGTAGAATTCAGTGGTGAATTCATCAGGTCCTGGACTTTTCTTTGTCGGTAGGCTTTTTATTACATTTTGTATTTCACTGGCTGTTATGGTTTATTATAAGAACATGTTCTTATATGTTCTTGATTCGTTTTGGTAATTTATGGTTTTCTAAGAATCTGTCCATTTCTTCTGTGACTTCTAATCTATGAGAGTGAAGATTCTCGAAGTAGCTATTTGTGATCCTCTGAATCTCTGCTGGGTCTGTGGTAATTTAATCCTTTTTGTTCTTTACTGCATGAATTTGAGTCCTTTATTCCCTCTTTTTGATGATGTTAGTTAGGGGCTTATCAATTTTATTTTATCTTTGAAAGAACTAGCTTTTTGATTCATTAATTCTTTGTGTTGTTTCCTTTGTCTCAACTGGTTTAATTTCTACTCTAATCTTTATAATTTCCTCCCATCTTTGGCTTTCTATTTCATTTGCTCTTTCATTTCTAGTCAGTTTAGGTGTTGCATAAGAGTATTTATTTGTTCCCATTCTGCCTTCTTAATGTGTGAGTTCAGGTATATAAATGTCCCTCTAAGAACTGCTTTCATTGCTTCCATAAATTCCGGTAAGTTATGTTTGAATTTTCATTAAGTTTTAGATATTGTTTAATTTCATCTGTGATGCACTGGTTACTGAGTAGTGTGTTGTTTAATTTTCATGTATTTCTGGGGTTGTTGTGGTTTCTTTTGTTATTTATTTCCAATTTCATTGCACTGTGGTCAGATAGTATGCACGGGATAATTTCTGTTTTCTTGCATATACTTAAGCATGACCTATGGACTAATATGTGGTCTATTTTAGAAAATGTCCCATGTGCAGTTGAGGAAAATGTTTATTCTGAAGTGGTTTATTGGAACACTCTGTGTATGTCCACCAAGTCTAACTGTTTCAGATTCAGGCTCATTTCTGTTATTTCTTTGTTAATTTTTTGTCCGCTTGACCTATCTTTTTGGGACAAAGGGGTGTTAAGGTCTCCTATTAAGATTGTTGTATTGGATAGTAGACTTTTATTTTCCATTAAGGTTTGTCTTATGTAACTGTTCCTCCTGTATTGGGTGCATACATATTTAGAGTGCTACCTTTTTTTAAAAAAATTTTTCCTCTAACCTGTATGTAGTGTCCTTCTTTATTTCATTTCACCAACCTTGGTTTGAAGCTTAGATTGTCTGCAATCAAGATTGCTATCCCTGCTTTTTTTTTTTTTTTTTTTAGGTGCTGGGGCATGTACTATTTTTTTCTATCCTTATCTTTTAGCCTATGAGTTTATCAGTTCAGTGCATTTAATGTTTATGGTATATGGTTGGAATTTGCTTTCTTATCCACTCTGTCTATTTCTTTGAATTGGAGAATTGAGTCCATTTACATTAATTATTATAATTGAAATGTATTAATATGAGTTTTACTTACTACTGTTTACTCCTTTTCTCTTCTGTGTTTAATTGCTTGCCCTATTTGGTGAGTCCTTTCTGTTCTCATTTGTTGAGTTTGGGTCATTTTGGTCCTTCTCTAAAGTTTTTTGAAGTATACTTTGTAGGTTTGGCTTTGATGTCATGAAATTTTTTAGTTGTTCCTTGTCATGGAAGTATTTCACTTCTTCCTCATCCATGAAAGAAATTTTGCCGGGTATATCAGTCTGGGCTGGAATTTATTTTCATGGAGGACGGGAAGCACTGTGCTCCATGCTTTTCTTGACTTGGTGGTTTGTGAAGGGAAATCTACCATTGCTCTGATGGGTTTTCCTTTAAATGTAATGTGTTTCTTTTCTCTAGCACTTTTAGTATATTATTCTTCTGCTTGATTTCTAGGATTTTGACTATTATATGCCTGGGTGTATTTTTAATCTGGCTGATGTTATCTGGAGTTCTGTATGCTTCACTTACCTGAATGTCAGAATGTTTGTTCATATTTGGGAAACTTTCTGTTTTTACTTCTGCCCTTATTCTTTTTATATCAATTTTATCGACTCCCTTCCCATTGATTCCTATTAATCTTATGTTGTTCATTTTTATATTGTCTTGAAGATGTTGAATTATTTTTCCTGCATCCTAGTTGTTTTTTAAGAGATTCATTCTTACCATTTCACTAGCTGCGACTGTGTCTTCAAGATCTGAAACCCTACCTTTATTTTTGTTCATACCATCTTGCCAGCTTGTGATTGAGATTTTATTTTCTTGTATATCTCTTTGAAACTGTTTCGTGCAATCTATTTCTTTGCTATATTGCCCAATCAGGGAATACATCACTTTTCCATTCTCCTCTCATTTTTTATCAATGTCATCTTTAGTAGTACTGAAGTATCTCATTATAGCCATCCTTTCTCTCTCTAGTTCAGAGATTAGTTCTGCTCTGTTCTCCTCTCTACGTTTCTGAAGTTGTTCCCCTACTTTATTTTTTTATTTTATTTTATTTATTTATTTATTTATTTATTTATTTATTTATTTATTTAGTCTTTTTTGAGACAGGGTCTCAGTATGCAGTTCAGGCTGGCCTTGAGCTCACTTTTGTAGCCCAGGCTGGTCTCGAACTCACACCGATCCTCCTGCCTCAGCCTCCCGAGTGCTGGGATTACAGGTGTGCGCCACCACGCCCGGCTCTATTCCCCTACTTTAGATGCTATTAATTTAGAAATATCTCTTTTAACTTCAGAGGTGATTACTACTTTGGTTTCCTCTATACGTTTCTGCAGGTGTTTTTCCACGTCAGAGTCTATTAACTCATGCATTTCTTTTTTTACTTCAGATGTTTTCTCTGATCTGAGTTGCTCTATTCATTTCTGTGCTTGTGTGTTTACCTCACATGTTACCAATTCAGTGGTTTCGGCTGCATGATTCCTGTTTTCTTCCATGGTAGTGTCTCCCGTATTTATTTTGGGTGGACTCAGGACCTGATATTGGATCTAGCTCCTTGTCTTTATCATTTTTTATGGCAGTGATCTCTGCAGTTTGGTGAAGTTATACAGTTAGGCTCTGGCCATCGTGCCACCCAGTCAGGATGGCCCATGTAATCACAACTGGAGCTTGGGACATGGACGCAGGGTCGGAGAGTCTACATGGCCGCTGTGCAGCCTGGTCAGGATTGAAAATGCCCTAACAGCTGGGGCTAGGCGGATTGATGCGGGCTGTGAGTGTCTTTACCTGATTGCTGCAGGGCTCTGGTCGCCATGTGGGCCGCTCAGGATGGCAGATGGAGTTGCTGCTCTCACAACTCCTTTCTTTGATATAAAACCCACCTCTCTAGTATGGTTGTTCTTCTGACATCTTTCTAAATTAGACTTTGAATGGTATATGCTTCCCCATCATTTTATATCTATGTTAATTTCTACTAATACTGCAATGAGTTTCTCATAGATTTCAACTGGTTGCTTTTTAAAGTTCTGGCTATCTGACATTCAACCAATGTGACAAGGCCATGCAATGTAATTATTGTTACATTAAGGTTCACATTTATCATTTGTATATTTTGTGTTTCTTTATCTGTATTTTTCCTGTGTGTATCAGGCTGCTTGTCAGTTACTTAAAGATATTTTAGTGGTCTGTTTGCATCTTTGCCGTCACATACACACATAGGTTCTTATATATTTATATGTAATGGGCCTTTTAAATATTTTTCTACGTATATTGGAAAACACACTAAGGGCCAGGCAAATAGCTCAGTGGATTAAAGTGCCTGCAGACAGGTGCAAGGGTCTGGGAGTTCAATCTCTCTGCCAGCAGTGTTGGCCCTGCCACCGGGCAAGCTGGGATGGCAATTGAGACTGGGCATGGTTGCATGCGCCTATAATCCCAGCTCTTGGGCAGATCCCTATGAGTCTCATTTAGTAGTGAGCCCCTGAATACCCTCTAGACCCTTCCCTAAAACAGAAAACAAAACAGAGTACACTAATGTTTTAAGTTTCAATTTCAACTTAAATTAGAATTAAGCATTCTAGATAGAAAAGAATAATCAATCACTTAGACCATTCATATATACGTATATGCACTTACTCTTGGATATCATACATATCATATATATTCTTTTGTGTGCTAGCAACACTAAATAGGAACATTTGTGTACTTTCTTAATCTTCCTTAATATACACATTGATCTTTCTTTATTCCTGATGTTCTTAATTTTCCCGTTACATTTCCCTTCTGTCAGAAAAATTCAGTTTAGTTGTTCTGTCTGAGCAAGGCTGCTGGTGATAATTACTTTTAGCGTTTATTCTTTTGTTAGTCTTAAAATACATTTATTTCTCCTTTTCTTAAGGTATGTTTTATTATACATATGAAAACCTGTATTCACAGTACTTTCATTCTAAATTTGAAAAGTGTATGTCATTCTTTCATTTTTTTTTCAATTTTTTTATTGTTTAAATTTAACAATGGTTATATTACATATTTTCATTATCAGATCAGTTTAGATTAATACACATAGGTATACAAGATTGAACAAACAATTAAACATTAACCTTTCTAAATCCACATTACTTTTTTTTTTTCTTTTCCCCCTTCTTTTCTTTGAAAGTTGACATATTGCATATTGTCCTTACAATCATTCTATAGAGTGCAGTGTGTGGGCATGACCCACCTCCCAATTGATGTTGCATAGAAAAAAGAAAGAAAGAAAAAATAAAGGAAAGAATATACTTCTCTTTGGACTAAGAGGAAGCAGATACATACACAGTCAAAGGTTTTGCAATTGCAGCGGGCCACCAATGAAGCTTGTGATGTTGGAGGCTATTGAATCTAAGCCTCCTAAAGCTCATCTCACCAATCTAGCTCTG
>PVJA010005599.1:0-78181 GCA_004027025.1 Myocastor coypus
GTCTCACTATGCAGTTCAGGCTGGCCTTGAGCTCACTTTTGTAGGCCAGGCTGGTCTTGAACTTGCACTGATCCTCCTGCCTCAGTCTCCCAAGTGCTGGGATTACAGTCATGTGCCACCACGCCCGGCTCAATCCCTGATTTTTTTGATTACTACATATTTTTAGAATTTCCATGGCAAGCTATGAACCAAGAAAAATCAAGATCCAATTCTTTTATTCTAGTAGCATATGAGATAGTAAAATAAGATGTGAATCTTGGGAAGGAAGGAAAATTTAGCAGAGAAGAAATGGGTGCTTGTGTGAGTGTTAGTATTTGTTGGGAGCTTGGGGATGGTGCATTACTGTTTCGTTCAAATGAAGAGCTGCAGACAGGGGCTCCTTAGCCTGTTGTGGGTGAAGAGTGGAGAAGGGGTTTGATTGAGAGGGGAAGAGCTGTTGCCATGTGACTTCACAAGGACTTCATAGGCCTCTACCATTGCCTGGGCACACGTAAATCGTGGGTGGACTGGGATGGGCTGGGCAGATAAAGGAAAGGCTCAGGAGAACATGAGAGAGAGGGTAGGGCCTGGGGAGAGGTAAAGGGACAAATCCGGGAGAAATTGTTAGAAATTATATAGCCATCACTTGTTTTAATCTTGTGGCTCAGATCCCAAAAGCTTTTCTGAAGCATTAGAGTTGAACTTGAGACCTGCAGTCAATAGCCAGAGTTCTTTTCATAGATCTGGAGCCTACTTGGTAGTTCTCCAAACCTCCTGCTACTGCCACACCCACTGCTTCTTCTAAGCTTTTCTAGAGGATCCCTGGCCTGGAAAAGAGATGCATCAGACTGCAGCCCTTCACAGGCCTGCTGAGCACCTGCTTCCTGGCCACTGGGTGGAGCTTTGAGGGTGTTGGTATTGGTGAGAGCCTGGTGACATCATGGGGGGGGGGGGTGCGGGATGGGAGGGGGAAGTTCTGTAGCCAGCACTCCTCCTTACTAAGAAAAGGGCAGGTGCCTCCCAGGCTGCTGGGTGCCTGCCTGCTGGTGGTAGTCCAGGTCTACTTCTGACGTTGATTGCAGCCAGATAATACTAGCTGCATTGACAGCCCAGTGCACTATGGGAGCTTGGGGCACCTAGGAGGGCAGCATCACTTGAGGGCTTGGGGACCTGATACAGCTGGAGTCAGTGGTCATTCCTGACTGAGTTTCTTCCTCTTTGTTTCCTGAATTTCTCACTTTAGTTCTTAGGGCCAAAGAAAATGCTGGCTTCTTGGTTGATGGCCTGAACTGGGGCAGAACATTCCCCATACTGTCCATTACTAATGAGATCCATTCTTAGGGTATTTCTTCCAGCAGAGGAAGCTATTTAAGGCATTTTCCTCAGTTATCCCATCTCTGGATCCTCCCAGAGCTGTCTGGTAGAACAATCTAGGTGAACATGAAGCTAATTTAAACTTCTCCTGAGTGTGGAGGAAGCTCAGAGCTTTGACTATAAGGAAAGAAAGAGAAAGTATATGGGGAGGACTGCAAAGGGAACTTCTAAATTTAGGGGCCCATGTCCTCATCTCAGATGGCAAATCATGATCTCACCCTAGTTCTCCCAAACCTCAAGCCAAGTTTCTGTGTGATACAGAGGGTCAAGGACTGATTGCTGCCATAATTGCCACTTGGAATAATGATCATTGTTTGTACTGGCCAGTGGGACTATACCATCACTTTAAATCATATTTGGCAGAGGGTGACATTCTGGCCTCACTAGAAAGTCTATTCCTTGTGGGATTGTTCCCTTAATAAAGATCAATTAGCCTAGTAGGTAGTATTCAGTGAGCCTGTTTGAATACAGGAAGGGTTGGCATGAAACACCTGCAGGCAGAGAGCCGAGTAGATGATCCTCATGAACTTTCTTAAGTGGGATTAGGGTGCTTAGGCTGCCCCTGCTGGTGGGTGCTTTCCTTAGTGGTACATGTGGCTGTCTGAGGGCTCTGGGCTGGGGCCTGTGCACCTTGAGCATCATGAGTGGGTTCCTGTAGGGGTGCCTTCTATTGATGAATGGGGTTTGAGGGGTTTCTCAGCTGGGAGCTCAGGTTCAGACATAGCCTCTCTGAGAAGAGGCCTGACTTAGATCAAGAAGCATTTGGGGCTTCCAGAAGTATCAGAGTGAGGCATACAGGCTGGCTCCCCACAGTGATGCTACAGACCATTCTCCTGGGTGAGTCAGGGCTGGCTCTGTGTGGAGGCAGGGGGACAAGATGAAGGGCCGTGTAGATACCCTGAGAGACTCCTGGAATGTGGCCGAGAGAGAATGCCAGCTGTGTGTTTGCTTCCTTTCTAAAGCATTAAAATTTAAACTTCCTTGTCTTAATATCTATTTTTAAATCATGTCAGAGCCAGCATTGGTGTCAGTCAAGAGGGGGTGGGGAAGAAGGGGTGGGAAAGAGGGGGTGGGGAAGAGGGGTGGAGGAGAGGCAGCCTCAGCTGAAACAGTAGAAGGGTTTTCTCTATCTTGAGGAGAGAGGGCCTAAGCCTGCCTACCTGTCTGTAAGAACACAGCAAATAGCAGTTGGCCTCTTCCCACCCTATGTCTAGTTGCCCTTGGCTGAACTTGATGACAGGCCCAGTGGCCCTCAGCTTTCTGTGGCTTGCTAGGGTGTTGGGGCCCCAATTGAGTCCATTTGCTCATGCCACAGCTATTTGCTGAATGCCCGCAGCGTGCACCAGAGCCTCCAGTTGGTAAGGACAGGGCTCAACTGGGCTACATAATCATATCAGTTTTCCCAAGCCAGGAAGTCGTGGAATTGGGAGGTCATTTGGCCTGTCCTGCACCCAGCATTTGAACACAGGCCTGCCAGGGCAGGGACTGGCATGCAAGGGGCTCTTCCTTCTTCCCCAGCATTCTAGGACCTGGTATCCTGGCAGCCAGCTCTGACCTCTCCTTCTGAAACATTTGCTTATATCAGAAAGAAATGGAGGGAAAAGAGCTTCAGGCTTTTTCTTGATAGTTTGGAAAAAAGTCAGTGAATTGTGATTTTTCTGTTTTTGTCCTATTAAAAGGACTAATGACTGCCCTGTATCCAGTGTGTACTGTACACTTATTGAGTACTCACTGTAAGCTAGACCATTGAGCAACTCAGAGTTACATGGAGGAATAAGACTCATAAACAGGTAATTAGTTTGAACAGTAGGTGTTGAATATTTTTAAAAATAGAATAAATGATTTTGCTTCATTGAAATCAGACACAGAGCCAGGTAGAGTAAGCAGTGCTTGGATTTGGAAGGTTAAATACAAGCTTGCTAAGAAGATGGGACTAGGGGTCCAGGCAAGGAAGTGTATGGAGAAACAAGGACAGATTGGTCCAGAGTCTATGTCAGAGAGCTGGTAGTGCAATGGGAGACACAAAATCTCTTGCACCTGGAATTGGGCTGAAGTGAAAAGCCAAGGAGTGCATGGATTGGGTGAGAGAGACTAGGATGGCTTCTGGTTGAACCTGGTGGGGTGTTTCCTCAGTGAGTCTCCAGGATCCTAGGCAAGTACTTGGTTGTCTTTCTGGCAGTGACCTCATGACAGGTCTCGCTGTGTCACCCTGGCTGCAAGCTGTTGCTGTAGGTAATCCAGCTTTAGAGAGATGCACTGTTCTCTCCTCTTTCCGGCCTCTCCCTTCCCGCTGAGATGTGCCCGCTTATTTGGTCCCAGTTAGGAAGCTTTGAAGCCAGGCTAAACCCGTCGGGCAGAGTTAAATCTTCTGATCCAGCTTTGTCCCTGCTCACATTTGAAGCTAATCTAACAGCAGATGTGGTGGGGGTGGGGACTGGCCCTGGCAGGGATGTTAAGAATGGCACGCGGTCAGGCGGGTGAGTAGATCTGCAGTGGGAAGCAACACAAGGTCGAGATCTGGCTTCTATGCCCTGGTCTTTGTCTACCCAGCCCTCAAACTTCTTTAATTCAGCGAGTCCCTGGTTTGCATCAGACATGGTCTGTCTCTTCTTCCTATGATTCCCAGCAAACTTTTTTTTTTTTCTTTCAGAACCGGGGATTGAACTCAGGTTTGCCAGGCAAGCACTTAATTTTACTGAGCTATCACCTCAGCCCCTCCCAGCAAACTTTGGATGCTCTCATGAGCACTGAAGAAGCTCCTGGGAGTGCCCTGCAGGATATGCCACATCAGTGGAGTCTGTTCCAGGAAGAGAAAGTCAGGGCTTCTACCTTCAGAGAGCATCTGTGTGTTCCAGGGGTCTGTGCTAGGGTGCACATGCAAAGTAGCCAGGCAGCTTTTCCCATGATCAGATTCCACAGCCATCTGTGCTACTGGGACAGCAGCTCCAGTGATGAGGTCCATGTTCAGAAAGTCTCTAAGCTGTGGATGCCTGCTTTCCTCCTTTGTGATCACACAGTTGTCCTGTAGGACCATGCTAGGTCCGTGCAAGGCAGTGTGAGCCTGTGTGTGTATGTGTGCATGCACATGTATGCTGCTAGCAGGGCACCTGGCAGTGACTCCTTTGGATATTGACTGCAGTTACAATTTCTTCAGTTCACACAGTAGGAGCTGGGCTTGGACTTGGGTGTCCAGGGGCTACAGCATTGGGTTCTGGGGTGATGATAGTGAGCAAAGTTATGGGATCCTGGAAAGAGCTCTAGTATCTCTCTGGCTTAGGATAATGTTCAACCTTCTGGTCTTAGGGGACTATGGAGAAACAGGAAAAGCAGGAAGGTCCAGGGAGGGTGAGGAGAAGGCAGTGAGGATGCTGTCTGTGACCCCAGCCAGGCCCTCCCAACAAAGGCTGTCCATTGTTTCCCCTGGCTCTCCTTATGTTTGGTGTACTGAGTGAGGTCAGGACCAGGGTAGCTGGCTGGTGGTGATGTTTCTGGGCCTCAGGGGACACCCTGGACTTTCAGTGCCTGGCAGATGTTAGATTCAGCTGGGCTGTTTGGCCTCTGACCTCGACTAAGAGACAAAGAACATGGGGCTCCAACTACAGGTCACATCACTACATAGAAACACACTGCAGGGATTCCATATTGTAAAATAGATCATATGTAAATTTATGTAGTTTTAAAGTGATTAAACAAACCCATATTCCCTATCTCGCTTAGGAGATGGAACACTGGTGGATCTGATGATGTATACCTGTAATTCCAGCACTCAGGAGGCTAAGGATCACTGTAAGTTCAAGGTCAGCCTGGGCTACATAGTGAATTCAAGACCAATTTAAACTATGTAATGAGCCCTATCTCAGAAAATAAAAAAAAAGAAAAGAAAAAGTGAAATGGAGCATTTTACATTTCACTGTATACATCTGTGGACTCTCCCACTGTGTCCTTCTGTAACCACACCCCTACCACTTCCCTAGAAGCTCATGGCTCTTGAAACTGATATGAAGTATATTCCATGAAGGTGGGCATCCTTAACACCATATATTTTGTTTTGGTTAATTTTGAAACTTTCGGTAGATACAGCCAGGTGTGTGAACACAAGCCCATGATCCTGGTGCTCAGGAAGGTTGAGGCAGTAGGATGCCAAGTTTGAGCCCAGACTGGGTAACTTAATGGTTTAGCGAGACTCTGTCTCAGAAAGTTGAAAGGGCTGGGGATATAGCTTAGTGCAGAGGCTCTTGATTGATTGATTGATTTGATACAGGGTCTTACTACACAGCTCAGACTCATAGTGATCTCCTGTCTTAGCCTTCCTAGCACTGGAATTACAGGCATGTGCTACCAGGCCTGGTTTCAATGGCCAGCACAAGGAGCCCAGAGTTCTGGGTTTGGCATGGCATGCAGTACTGGTACTGAGGATTGAACTCAGGTCCTTGCGCTTGCCAGACAGCACTTAGACCACCAACCCATCTCCTCAGGCTGAGGCCCTGGATTTAAAACCCAGTACTGAAAACACACATACATACACACCCTCCCCAAACCAAACCAAACAAAAACTTTAGATACATGGAATATTCTGAATTTTTTTTTTTTTTTTTTTTTTTAAATCTAGCATTATGCTTCTCGATGCTTTCACATTGGTAGTTGTGATTATGGTGCACTTGACTGCACTTCTCTGTAGTATTCCATTGTGCAAATGTGCTGCGTGCATTCTCCTGGTAGTGAGCATCTGGTCACATTCATTTTGGGGGATTGGTACACATGTATGACATACCTTGATAAAGATATTTTTTTGACCATATTTTGATCCCTTTTTCTCCCCTTCCTAAGTCCCCTACTTAGCCCCATAAATTCCTGTGCATGTAAAGGCCCTTGTCCAGAGCTTCCAGAAGTATCTGTGATGTGAGACTAGCTTTTACATTTCTAGTCCTGGGCGTGGTCTGGTATGCATAACTCACAGCTCCAACCAATCATCCATGATTCACTTGACAGCCTTGCAGCAGCTTCAGGAGTCACTGGCCATGAGCTGGAATGGTCTGGCCATAGCACATTGCTGTAAAAATTTCTAAGTGTTAGCATTGCTATGGACCACTTTTGAGAATGGCTGCCATAGGTCTGCCTCAGGAATAGCTCTGCTGAGCTTTAGGACATACACATTTTCAGCTTTACTAGATAAAGACAAGTTGTTTTTCAGTGTGGATATATAAATTGACATTTCCACCCGTGGAATGGCAATTGAAAGTGGAAAAAATTTGGCATTGTCTAATACAGTGGGTGTAGAATGCTGTATTAGTTTTAATTTGCATTTTACTGATTACTAGTGAGCAGCTTTTCAGATGTTTGTCAGCCATTCTTTCCTCTTCTGTGAATGTTTGATTATGTCTTTTGTGCATTTTTCTATTGAGTTATTTGCTTTTTCTTATTAATTGTTGGGTGTATTGTTTGTTTTGAAAACAGTTGTAAATTAAATTATTTAATACACAGTTTATGTTTTTTCACTTTCTTTGGGGTCTTTTGGTAAGCAGAAAGAACAATGTAATATTGTTGATTTTATCAGTTTCTTCATTAGATTGTACATTTTATGTATCATTTAAAAACATGCGTCTCATAGATATCTTTATATACTGGTAATAGGGCAGCAGTCATCACATTAATATACACTTAAATTGTTGAATGAATAAATAAAAATAACTTAATGTTTATTTCTTAAAGCTCTTAGTTTTAGACATAAATCATTACCTACAGTAAATATGAAATGGGGTTAGGACTTTTTTTCTCCCTTGGAAGTATCAGTTGTCTTAGCCTCATTAATTGACCTACTTGTTCCTCACAAGTGCTCAATTCTGCCTGTGTTTCCATGTGTACCTGGGTCTTTTGGTTGTGCTGTTTATCCTAGTGCTGTAGTAATTACCACAATTTTTTACTAAGTCTTGAGTTAGGAGGGCAGATATTCTCATCTTCCGTTTTTTAAAAATTTATATTATTTGTTAGTGGGTCTCACTACACAGCCTGGACTCATAGTGATCCTTCTGCTTTCAGCCTCTCTAGTGCTGGGATTATAGGCATGTGCCACCACATCTGGACTTCGTCGTTGGTTCAGCATGCCCTGGGGTGGGGCCGGTGCCACTTGTGGTACTGGGGATCCTGTGCTTGCCTAAGTAGGTGCTTAGTCCATTGAGCTATCTTGCCTTCCCTTCATGTTACGTATTTTGAGAGCATTTGGCTGTTCTTGGCTGTTTGTTCTTTTGCATAAATCCTGGAATTAGTTTGAATAGTTTCACCAAAAACCAATCATTCAGTCTCTCCCTCTTTTCCCCTCCCTTCACAGTCATGTTGGTATTTTTATTAGTTGGTGTTTCACCAACTCTATTAGTCTTCTTAAGGAAAACAGCTCTTTTTATGCTCATTTGCAAATAGAAGATGTATTTCACTTATGTAGTTCTATCCATGAACATTGTATATTTGTTTATGCATTAGGCTTTCTTTCATGTCTTCCCATCTGGATTTATGTTTTCCATGGAGATCTCTTATGTAGGGACTTTTTTTTTTTTTTTCCTTCAGAACCAGGGATTGAACTCAGGTCCTTGGGCTTGCCAGGCAAGCACTTATTCTACTGAGCTATCTCCCCAGCCCTACATAGGGACTTCTGATCTTTCATCCTTGACTTCTTACCCCCTCTTCAAGGTTCGTCTGAGCTGAGGCACACAGAAACTTACTGATAGGTGTAACTGATACCTCCTTTAGCACCCTACTTTGGAGTTAGTTTGCATTTCTTACTTATAAAGCTCTGTATTCCCTAAAATGTGTCCTTAGTGATCATGCAGCAAGTCCACATGCACCAAGCCTGGTCCTCAAGCCCTGGTTCACCTAGTACAGGAGAGATGACAATTCACTGTCCCTATTCTCTCAAGCTTGCAATCAGGTTGAAAAGACCCAGTGTCTAAATATTCAGGAAGGTAGTGTAGTGACCAGAAAGAGCCTATGCTTACATTAGGTCAGACCAGGGGCTGTGATTGCCCTGAGCTTCTCAGTCTGATCCTCAGGCTTGTCCTCTATCATCAGGTATCAAGGGTTTAGAGGGGATGTGTCAGAGTTTCTCTGCCCTACTTCTCAGTCAAAGGAGGCACACATAAGCTAATGCATATTTCCACACAACCCATCGTGTTTGCCTGTTTGCTTTGGCTTCCAAGAGGCTCAGTACTATTCTTTCTCTTTGCCTATAGTCTGTTTCTTTAATCAGAATCTGTTTCTTTGTCTTGTTAAGATTGATTGATTGACTGATTGATTGATTGATTGAGACAGAATCTTACTATGCAGTGCGGGCTGGCCTTGTTCTTACTTTTATAGCCCCTGGGTTAGTCTCAAACTTGCAGTGATCCTCCTGTCTCAACCTCCTGAGTTCTGGGATTGCAAGCATGAGCCACCCCGCCCTGTTCCTGGGCTGGCAGAGATGAGGGTTCTGAAGAACATATGGGGCTAGATATTGAACTCAGGTCCATGTGTTTGCCAGGTAGATGCTTATCCCTTTGGGCTATCTCTCCAGCCCCTGTCTAGTTAATTTTATTATGATTCTGTTTTATCTGGATCTTGGTAAGTACTTTTTGGAAGTAAGGGCAATCACAGCATAAGGCTTGGATCAGTGAGAAAACTACAGGAGTGAAGAAATGAGGTTCCCACTCTGGGAGTAGCAGTGGTTCAGGGATGGGCTGGTGATGGATGGGCTATCCACAGGAGATGAGACTTGAATTCATGGGGCAGGGCACCCACAGTCTGTAGGCTGAGCATTTGAAACAGAACCAGCTGCCCTGACAGCGGGGGACTTCCCAATCCCGCTTATTGCCTTCCTGAGCACTGAGTGAGTGAGACACTGAGGTGAGAGCTGGAGGAGAACAGAGCTTATGTGTAGGATGACCCTTTATACCTGGTGTTGACTGCTGGCTCAACCTGGAGGTAGCATGAGTGTCCATGTCTAGTACTTACTGCCATCTGATGGCAGCAGAGAAGGCTGGCTTTACAGGGATTCTGGATCAGCAGAGAGAGAGGGCTGCAGGGCCTAGAGGATGGAAGATGCATAATTTGGGAGAAGGTCAGGAGGTGGGTGAGGAGGCTTGCCATCAGCAAGGGGGTGGGAAGGATGGAGGAGAAAGAAGACAGGAGAAATAGGTGAAGCAAAAGGCCTGGAAGTAGATCTGTGGCATGCAGGGAGCTACTTGGTGGAGCCTTGTTCTATGGAGTGGTGTCTAGGTCCTAACACGAAGAGCATGGTGTCAACTGGCTGGTACTATGGACTCTGAAATTCAATTTGCAGGGTCCCTTAGGAGACGCTAAGGTCCTCAGCCTTCTCTTCCCACGTGCTGAGGTCAGATGTGACTTGAAGTCAGACTCTGATCCCAAACCTGTTAATTGGCAAGTCTACTGGGCCCAAATCATAGTGACAGATTGCCAAGCTAATGAGCCTGGTCTCTGAGCAGACACTGTGTGATGTCAGAGCCATTTAGGACACCCACACTGAGCAATCTCTAAGGCCCCTAGGCCAGGCTATGGAGGAATTTGGAGGCTCCCTGAAAAGGAGCTGCAGAGGAAGGTGCATTTGGCAGTCAGCAGTGGAGCTACACACACAAGGTGCCCCATTCATTACCATTTATGGCAGCCACAGGGAACTGTGGGAGGCTTCCTCTGCCCTACCCCCAGCCTCCTGCTAGGAGGAGGAGGGGAGTCTGTGTGAAAAGTGCATGTTTCACAAAAGCCACTCATAAAGGGCTACAGTTTGAATCAGGCTCTAAGGGAGGAATGTTGACAGGATTCTAGTGGTACTGGTTTGTTTTCTCTCTTCCCTCCTAAATGGAGACAGTTCTTAACCTGTTGGTGAATGGGGCCAGGCTGGGCAGCTCTCTAGCACTTCCAGAGGCCCTAGGTAACTAGCTGGCCTGTTTCCCTCAGGAAGTACAGGCACCCCACTTCTCTCTCAGGGTGTAGTCAGGTAACAGCCAGCTGTACCTGGAATCAAAGTGACATAATGAAGAAGGGCAAGAAACTGTTTCACATACCTGACTTTTCATTCCAGGTGTATCACTAGTTGTGTGACCCTGGGCAAGTAGGGTCCCTTCTTGGGCTTTACTTTCCACCTGTAGAAAATAGATCTGTGTCTGGTCTGGTTCAAGCTCTGCCATTCTGTGCTTTTACACACACAGCCAACATTTAAAATGTTTAATTGTCCTTACCTCACAGTAGTCTTGGTAGAGTGGTGGGCCAGGGATCATTCCTTTATATGTCATGGGTGGGGAAACTGAGGCCTAGAGGGAGGAAAGGACCCACTGGACAGGACAGCCTTTGGAGTGCTGGAGCTTTGTTCCTGAACATCTGGAAATTAACCAGATTCTCCTGGTGGCCTCAGCCCAAAGGGCAGGAGCTGCTGGTTCTCAGGCTGGACATGGGCCCTTTGGGCTTCTGGACACCTCTAGACCTCAGTATCCTTGCTTAATGCCAGGGAGAGAATCCTTTCTCTTACCTATTTCCTTCTGAGTATGAGGAGATGGGGACTCCTCTGCTGTCACAGTGAGCGGGCTCTACCTCACCCTGCACCTACCAGGGAGGCTGTGGCTGAGTAATGAGGGGGTGTGCTGCTTTATTAAGCACCCTCATAGTGAGAGAGATTCAGCACCTCATGTGACACAGAGCTGTCGAGGCTTCCTATTGTTAAAGCCTTCATTTTGATTGTTCCAATTCTTCCCTCCAGCAGTCATTGTTAGGAACAGCATTCCTCTTCCTTGGTGCTATGCCCAAATCCCTCAAGGGGTCCTCGCTCTTGCTCAGTGTGTGTCCTCCCACCCCTCTCCCCATCCTCTAGTCACCCACTTCTATTTAGGGCAGCTCTAGAGGAGGGCGGGTGATAGCTGTTGTCCTCATAATGTGGCCCTGGCTTGTACCTCAGTTTCCACTCTTTAGAAGACAAATACTCTCCCCTGTGCCTACAAAAAAATATTCTCATTTAACTCATGGCTCAAAGCTAGGCTAGTTGTCCACCTTTGGGGTTGCTCTTGACTGTGCTTTGGGAACCTCTCACGATGTGTTTGTGTGGTTGTGACAAGGTGTTCCCCAGCCCATAGGGCTTGGTGTGAATCTTCAGCCTCTTTAATCACAGCTGTGTGCTATTGCTGAGCCCTTCTGCCTCAGCTCTGCCTCTGTGCTGGGGACATGGGTGTGGAGGAGGAATCTCTGAGCAGAGATGGCAGTGTCTGGCTTCTCCATCTCTACCAGTGCCCTCCGTGTGAATTTTTTATTTCATTCTTATATATAAAGTGGAAAGCAAGACTTAGCACTTGGCAGGTAAGTCAGGGAAAAACAACAGGAGCAGAGGTGAAGTTTATGATAGTTTTTGGAGTCTTCAAAGGGCTGTACTAAAACAAATTGGGAGCAGTATCTTGTTTTTCTTTTGTAATTCCATATTCTGTCTGCTATGTTGTTGCCTGTCTGCCTCTCCATGTCTGAGGAGGTTCTAGAGCTACCCTGAGCTTTGTTCCCTGGGATATTTCCTCATTGGCAACCTAGGGAGTATGCCATTGAAATTTCTGCATTTATCTGCCAAGGTGTCTCCTAGGTTTGACACCTCAGGGGCCCCAAATCCATACTCCCAGATGGTGTGGACATGAGTGGGTTCCTCCATCTCCATGTTCTGGTGGGCCAGTGTAGCAGCCTTCTGTCAGACGGGAGATCACTGTGCTTATGCTACTGGGATAACTCTTTTTTTTTTTGTCTGGGGTTTGCTAAATGACCAATGGAAAAGCCCTCTCAGGCCAGGATCATGCAGCAGTGGCTTCAGATTATTAGCTATGATCTGTTATTTGCTATTGTCCTTAGGATGCCTGCCTCCTGGGTAGGGGACCCAGGCAGCAATTAGGGCTTCCTACTTCCACCTCAGTCCCAGCTGGATGTCTGGCTTTTTGATTGGTAGCAATTGGAGCAGATTTTCTGACTTGGGCTATCTGCTGTGGTGTGATACTGGAGCCAGGTGGATAGTTCTCTGGCTGACTTCTATTTTAGCTGTCAGGATATGGAAGTAGAGCTAGGCATGGTGGCACAGCACTGGGGAGATAGGAAGGTGGACCATGAGTTCAAGGCCAATGAGGGTTAAATGGTGAGACTGTGTTTTAAAAAACAAAAGTAAAAAATGTTCAAGTAGCTTCTGATGGTGGGGCATTGAGTGGTACTCTCACACTTGCCTTACCTATTGATTGCTACAAACACACATCTTTGTCCTTCCCTCAGAGATGTCCAGACCCAGACAGGCCCCATGAGCAGGGGCCCAGGTGGGAGATGGAGAGCTTTGGCAGTCCAGTGGTTTCCTAGAGCATGTTCAAACACTTTCTGAGGTAAATTTTCTCTGCAGGGAGGTTCTCCAGAGGTAATGGTCTTGTTTTGCTTTTAGGGAAATTCAATTACAGGGAGAGAAGGTGATGTGCCCAATGTCCAGGTCATGCTTGAGTGGCACTATGGCCATGGCAGAGCCCATAGTATCCATAGTCACCTTCGTGGAGATTGGAAACCTGTTTGTCCTAGGGATGGTAAGAAGGTGATAATGGCTTCCAGACCCAGTTATGAATATCCCCAAGGTGCCTTTCTGTGTTTCCTAAGGCTGAGTGCTGGGGCTGGCTTCCCAGGAACTGCTGCTTCTGGGTAAAAAGGAGTGTCTTTCTTGAGGCCCTGGCCTTACCTTGGTCATGGGTACCCATGACCCTTCTCCTGGACCTGCTGTATGCTCCCTACCTACGTGACCCCTGGTGCTGCCCCACCCACTGTCCTGGCAGAAGCTAAATTCCCACAATGCTTCTGGCCTCTGAATTGAGGGTGGTAGAAGTTCTGAGAGGAGAGGGCATGGGTTTAAGGGCTGAGAGGCATGGTCAGAAGGCAGCGTATTTATTGCTCTGGTGTTTTATTCAGTGGGGGTTGTTGTCTCTTTTGGGATTTGGTGTACCCATTTTTATTTGGACTCTTTCCTTTCCTGGTTCTTTTAGCCCGCACTGTAACTGGGAAACACCTCAGGGACAGGATTTTACCTGTCTCATCTAGTAGATGTTAGGGATTGAGGAGTGAAAGAGGTCACTGATTTGGTTGAGATTGGGCACTGAGCTTGCATTTAAGGTGACCAAAGGGAAGGCAGCAGGACACAATCCCATACTTTCTGTGCCTGTTGTCTCTGATATCTGTAGTAGGCCTGGCCAATTCTGCAAGGATTAGCTGGTGTAGATTCCAGAGGCCTCATGTTATTGAGGCAGCCATGAGGGACCCTTTGGGTGATGGCCCACCTGTGGGAGGTCACAGTAGACCTCCTGCTGTTATATAGGCACATTTCAGCCCTTATTTTTTCCCCTAGGAGACCCAGAGATGTTTGCCTGATGGGGAAGAGAGAAAATACCAAGGCAGCAGGGACTGAGCTCCTGGGTTTCACCTGTCTCTTACATGCATCCCAGTCCTCCTGTGCCCTCACTTCCATATGTGTTGCTCTTCTCCAGGGCCTATTAGGTGCCTGGATTGAGCAAGGAGTGGTAACAGTGGACAAGACCAGACTGCTAGCTGTGATTCTCAGCTTCTGCTCATAGTCAGCACAGTACTGAGCTAAGTGCACTGTGGGCTGAGTATAGTTGCAAGTACGTATGCTGAGACTATCCCAGTATGACTGTGCTGAGTAATAATATGGACGCTCTTAGAGGAGGGACTCTGGTGGTGCACACCTGTAACCCTAGTACTCTTGAGAGGCCAAGGTAGGAGGATCACAGTTTCAAACCCAGCCTGGGCAACTTAGTGGCCTGGCAAGATCTGTCTCAAAGTAAAAATAAATTAAAAAAAAAAAGAGCTGGGAAGGGTTGGGGTGTAGCTCAGCAGAAGAGCTCTTGCCTATCATGAGGCTCTTGATTCAACTCCCAGCACTAGAAAAAAGAAGAAGAAAAATGTAAGAAGTGGGGATGTTGCTCAGTGCAATTGCCATGGGTTCAGTCCCCAAAATAGCTGTAGTAGTCCTGAGGTCACTAGGGGATGTGATTAAGGTAGTCTTTGGGAGCCCTGCACTCTCTCTAGATCCACCCCTGACTCCCCCCAACTTATTTGGAGATGGGCTCCCTGCTCACATGTGCGCCTATTGTTTGGTGCCCTTGACCCTGAGATCCTCACCAGAGTCACACCAATGCTGGCACCTTACCCGCGAGCTGCCAGAATAGGCAATTTAATAAATTTCTCTTCTTTATAAAATTAGCTTGCCTCAGGTATTTTATTATAGTCAAGAAAGAATGGTGGATGCAGTGGTTTACTCTTTTTTTTTTTTTTTTTTTGTCTTTTTGATTTTTTTGTGGGACCGGGGTTCGAACTCACGACCTTGCACTTGCCAAGCAGGCACTTGTGCCACGGAGCTATCTCCCCAGCCCCTGTCTTTTTGAGACAGAGTCTCACTATGCAGTTCAGACTGGCCTTACGCTCACTTTTGTAGCCCAGGCTGGTCTTGAACTCACACTGATCTTCCTGCCTCAGCCTTATAGGTGTGCCCTACCACGCCCGGCTCAAGTGGTTTACTCTTAGAACCTGACTTCCTGGTGTAGTACTGCTAAGTGTTTTCTAAGTCAGCCCAGGAAGTAACAGAAGCACTGCACGAAGTAGCTTTGCCACATTGTTTGGTACCTGGAAGGTACACTGGGCCTGATGAATTTCACTGGAGGTGATGATGCTCACTGGGGCAACATCCCCAAGATCCGTGGGGGACATGTGGGCAGACTAGGGTGTGGGTGGTTGTTTTTTCTTCTTTTCCACTCCCTTGCCTGGGTCTGATTTTCTTTAGGCTTTGCTTTGCTTTGCTTTTTCTTTCCTGACTCCTAGCTTCCTTCAGGGCAGGGGCAGGAAGATGCTTGAGGAGTAAGCTCATAGCTACTAGTCTCATAGTGGAAGTTGAAGAGGAAACTGAAGCTAGAGTAGCCTGTGCTTTTAGGATGGTTCCCAGGGCTACATGTTCAAACCAGCTTTAAATTCCTTTTGAACTCCTAGAAGGAGAAGCCTGTGTCATCTAAGAGAGACAGGGGCCTGGGCCAGGGTGGAGTGGGGTGGGGGTGTATGAGGGGGTCAGGCTGATCCCTAGGCCTTTGAAGGGATCTGTGGGGAGGCTGTTGCCAGCACAAGTCCTTGGCAGGGATGGAGTGCAAGATAAGAACAGGACCTGGGCATGAGGAGAAGATGGAGGAGAGGAGAGGAAAAAGCACAGATGGCCGGTGGGACAGGGCAGCACTGCATGCCTCAGGTAGCCAGCTCTGGGTGCTGCAGCCTGTCTCGTCAGTGCCTTGGGCAACCTCTGCCTTCCTGTCTACAATGATTAAGACATCGCCAGCTGCCGCGTTCTCAGCTCTTCTGGCTCTCTGCTGCCAATGACAAATGCATCTGGCTGGAAACTGGGTCATTAAAAAAAAACAAAAGAACAAAGCCCTGATATTTCTTCTTTCACCCCCTGGCAATCTATCTCCTCAACCAGAGCTGGAACCCTGAAAAGAGGGGTCAGGAGGTACAGAGAGCCCCAGTGGACTTGTTTGCTGTCAGGACCACTCAGCCAACCAGATGGCCACCTCTGCTCAAAGTCTGATTTCAAGTTGCAGTTGTGATGTTGTGGTTGAAGGCCCTCATGGAGAGTGATATGCCAGAGATGAAGGTTTCATAGGCACCATTCCTTCGTATTTCTGGCTGAGGCAGAGGTGGGACGGTGACAGCCTTGAGTAAGCACATTTCTTCCTGCAAACAGTGGCTGTGACCTGCAGCCTGTCTGTGGGACTGTCAGGTACACACGCAGGTAATATTGGGTGAAACACAACAGAAAGACAGCTGTTGCCTCCTTTTGTCATGCTGATGTATGTGTCTGTTGAGTGGCAAAAAGTGAGGGGCTGAGTCTGCTCAGTGTCCCCTTGGTTGCCAAGGTTGGGCTGGCTACCTGTCTGCGAGGATGGCCCCTTCCACCTTGGGGCCAGCTGTCCATGAGGGTGGGGGCACGATGTTAGCCCTCTCTTGTCAGGAGCTGACTTAGCCAGTGGACAGCTTTTTAATATCATAGTGCCTTTGAAGATTGCAGATTTGTGTGTGTTTGTTTTTCTCTAGCCTAGGGAACATGGATGAGCAGGGCAGAAGGGGGGAAGGTGGAAAGGATGAATGTGGTATGTTTCTAGAAGGAAGAATTCATAATAGTTACCTTTATAAGAATAACTTTCTGAGAGCTTGTCTGTGCTGGTTGATGGTCTAATATGTTCCCTGTGTTCCCTCACATCTGACTGATCCTCAAGCCCTCTGTACTCCTAACTACTGCCTTGCTCTCCTCTCCACACAAGGCACAGAGAAGAGTGATGCCCTCTTAGGGTAAACAGACCTGAGGCCTTCTCTCTGCTCTCCTTCAGGGGTCTGTAGCAGGTAATATCTGGCTAGTAGGCTGCTGGTCATCTGGATGGGATGCCAGAGGATGAGCCTCATTTCTTCCAGTTTCTGTAGCAGCACAACCACAGTCTGTGGCACAGAGGAGCCCAGAAAATGTTGGCCAGTGTTGGCTGAGGGTCTACATTGGAGCCAGTACAACAATTACTTGTATGCTTTAGGCTGAACTTAGGTCATCTGCCTGGAAGTAAGGGATGGGGGATGTTAAAGAATAGGGTATTGAAACTGTTTTGTATGACTTCCAGAAGGGCCAAAGGCTAAAGACTGAGTCATGTTGCCTTGACCTGTAGTCGGACCCTGCTCTGTGCTCTGGGGGCTCTCATCATGCCACATGGACCACTTCCTGTGCACTAGGAAGAGCACACAATGCTGCTTAGCAGGAAGCCATGGGTGGGCTGGTAGGGCCAGGAATGGTTATCACCTGAGTGCTGCCTTTCAAAGGCCAGACCCTGCCCATCTCAAGGAATATGCTGGCCTTTTCCTGTGAAACGTCCTGACTTAGGAGCAATCCTGTAGCCCTTGCTGTTTTCCTCTAAAGATGCAGGGCGATATTTCAACCCACTTTTTATGGCCTGATGACAGGAGAGCCCCAGAGACTCAGCATCAGGCTGACCTTTTGCAGCCTTTTGCAAGTCTGTTCCCTTTTGTGGTGTGGAGGAGGGGAGGGAAGCCAAAGGGACATGGGACTAGTTCGACACCCTGAGGATGAGCTGGGACTTCCAGGGTGCTCCCAAATCACAGCTGATTTGTAGGTGTTAGGTCCGGGAGACGTCGGGAGAAGGATGAGCCAAGAGTCAGTTAATGAGGGATTCAGCAAGCAGGTTTTACAGAAGCCAATAGTGTACGTTATTCGGGGGATTGGGGAAGGTGATTGGGGTGGTGCGAGTCCTGCGGGCAGCTAACGGGAAAGTGAGCCCGCGGGCAGCTAATGGGAATGCGGTGACTTTATTCTTGACCAGGAAACCAAAGGGGAGATTGGAACCTAAAGGTCTCAGAAAATAGAAAATTTAAGGAAACAGGAACTCACTTGGGTTTTATCAGGAACTAAGCAGATAAGCACTAGTCATCCGTAACTATGTATGCATATATATATATATATATATATATATATATATATATATATATATATGTCACTCCTAACATAGGATAGTCACCCGTTTGGGACTGTTCTCTAGGTTTCATAGTCCATCATGTATCTTGTCTGTCTTCCTCTCACCTACTTTATACTGAGAAAGACAAAAGCAAGGCTGGAACAGTCCTTAGCTTATCACAGCTAGTCTATCTTGATATATTAAGACAGGCTATTTTGAGTTAAAGACATTGAAGATATCTGGGCACCTGATCAGTTTTTCTTTTGACATCTTACACATATAGTTTAAAGACTGAGGAGGTGTGTTTAGCAGACAGTACTATCTCGGGTACTCTGATGTGACCATATTTCCTTAGACCAAGGAAGAGTTCTGTGCTGTTTTCTTTAAAAATTCTTCCAACAAGCAGGTTTTGAAGTTTTACTGTGCTCAAAGGGAAGCACTGAGCTTGTCCCTGCCAGGGATGCTGGAGCTGGGCTGTGGAGTTATGACTATAGCTGTGCGACTGTGAGATAGGGTGTGTAAGAGCTGTCCCCACATGCTGCACACATGGCCCTGGTCACACCCAATGAGGCTTGGTTGGTCTGAGGTGTGGAGCTTGGACTTGCAGAGTAAGGAGAAATGGTAGCTGATTGCTTAGACCTCTGCACAGGTTGGACTGTGATGAAGATAGGGGCATAGCAGATGTCTCCTGGGTGTTCCCAGCACAAGTGTCCAGGCCCAGGCCTTCTTGCTGGGCAAATAGGACACTGTATCCTCTGTGAAGCTCTGCCTAGATGGATTCCCAAGGGTCTTGATTTTCCCTTCTGTTTACTCTTACACTCCGCTACCTCTCCTAAGCTTGCTGCCGCAAGAGGTACTACTGGATGGCTTACATGGATGGTCCTGTGTGCTGGTGGGCTCGCTTTATGTCCCAGCACTGCAGGCCCACGTTTAACACATGCGGCTCTTTCTCTGGTGTGTTTTTTAGTAAGTGTGAATTCACAGCCAGGAGTAGACACTGAGCTTTACCAATACCGCCACTTTTTGGTCCTTGTTCCTCACGATTTATAGCTCTCTCAGATCATCCCCTAGGCCTCATGCTGGGATGCAGGATTAGCTGACCCATCCTCCCTGCCTCACTGTGGGCTTTGTCTTCCAGCTGAGAGCCAGAGGGGGCCTTTAGGATAGCTGTGGCCACTGGGCCCAGGAACCACCACCAGCCAGTTCTCATTAAGCCCAGGTGGGGGGGTGCAATGTGGGCAGAGACCGTCCATGCTCCCCCCTACATTAACATTGTATAAGCATTTTGCAGTGATGTTGTCTCTAACAGTTTGATTTATATCACCATGGTTTTGCTTACAAATTAGAAGCTGCTATTGTGCTAAGTCGGCTTTAAAATCGATGCGGAGTAATTGCAATACACGGGTAGTTGGACGACATTAACATGAAAAATGTGCTACAGTCGTCATCCTTGGAACAAACATGACCAATTACAGTGAAATTTCTGTGCCCATGCTCTGGCTGTTTGAACACAGCTCAGCGCCTAGGCCTCCACCAGCACAGTCAGCCCTGGGTCACACATGGGTTTGTCAGAAGTGGTGCTGATACTGTTACACCAAGGCTCTGTGGAGCATGGGGCAGAGATCTCATTTCCTTTATGTCCTGTTCTACCCTGGTTTCTGTAGTGGGTTTTCCATTCAGTTCTGTGGTGATGCTCAAGGCCCAGTGTGACAGGCAGCATGATGTGGGTCTGTGCTGTGATTTGTATGTCCCCGCCTGTGACTGAAGAAGGTCTGAGGCTGGCTTCCTCTTCCTTCATGCCCCACCTTCTAGGCAGTTGCTCACTTATAAAGTAGATAGAGGAGTACTGTGGGTGTCTCCAGCTCTGAAGGTGGGAGGCTGGGATTTCCAAGTGTGTGTCATGCTGTATCATGCATTCATCAGTGGTGGCCACAGCAGCAGGAGCTTGTTGGCAGTGATTAGCCTAGGGGCTGGTGGACAGACAGGCAGCTGGATAGCTCTCCATCTTCTCTATATACTAGAGTCATGTAGGAGGCTTAAAATAAAATATAGATAGTGACTTCTACCATAAGATATTTTGGCTTAATTGGTCCACATGCAGCCTAGCACCTGGCCATTTGAAAGCTCCCCAGAGGATTCTTGTGTAGTCAGGGTTAAGAACTGGTATTTGGTCTCTTCCTCTGTGATCAGACCTGTACCTCTGTAGGTGGGACCCATTTCAATCAGTGTTACAGATTTCTGCAAAAGAAATTCATTTTTCCAGAGTTAGTAGACAGGAAGTACCTCCTCCATCTAACCAGAATTCCCAGATTTTTCAGATTTGACTTCTCTTTTGTTAGCTGAGATGTGGTATCAAGCTCCTATCTGTGGGTGAGATAGAGTCAGGTGATTTTCTTGGGACTCCTGTTCACTGACACATGGGACTGTCTGACATTCTCACGCTGCAGATTGTGCTACTTTGTTGGTCACTTTCCCATGCTGGGGACATGCATCAGTAGAATGTCCAGAGAACAAGGTGTTTCTCTTTCCTTCCTTAAAATTTATTATTTGTTACAAGGTCTTGCTATGCAGTTCAGACTCATACTGATCTTCCTATCTCAGCCTCCCTAGCGCTGGGATTATAGGTGTGCGCCACCATGCCTGGTTTGGGGGCTGACACAGCATGTGGTATGGGGGATCAAACCTGCAAGGTGCTTAGACCACTAAGCTATCTCCCCAGCCCCCCCCTTTTTTTTTTTTGTTATGAACTCCCTTAAAAATTAATATGTATTTTCCATAAGTGGTGATCACATTCATCATAGCAGATTTGTTCCTGGACAGAATATGACTTAATTCTTTTTTTCCCATTCCTCTCCCCTCCTTTTAGCCCTACTTCACCTCATTTACAAAAGCTTTGTTTCCATTTTCCCCCTTCTATTGTCTTTTAAAATTATTCTTCCCTTCCTTCCCTCCCTCCTCACTTATTCCTTCCCATTTGAACATACTCTTGCTACTTCCCAATGTCTACCTTCTGTTTTGCTCCTTATTTACCCTTTTTCACACAAGAGAAGCAATGCAATATTTCAACTTGTGGGTCTGACTTGTTTCATTTAACATTATGGCCTCAAGGTATATCCATTTACCTAGAAATGACAAGATAGTCCTTCTTTTTGGCAGAGTAGTACTCCATTTGATATAAATTACACATTTTCTTTATCCATTCATTTATTAATGGGCATATGAGCTGGTTCCAAGATTTAGCTGTTATAACTTATGCTGATGCAAATAGAAGTATACATATATCCCTGCAGTGTGATGCTTTTAACTCTTTTGGGAAGGTACCTAGAAAGGGCACAGTTGGGTCAAATAGAACATCTATTTGCTTTCTGAGCAATCCCTGTACTGATTTCTGTGTTGATGGTACCAGTTTACACTCCCACTAGCAATGGGGAAGGTTTTTTTTTTAAATCCCCGCAGTCTCACTAGGATTTATTATTGGTTGATTTCTTGGCACCAGCCATTATTTCTGGAGTAAGATGGAATCTTGGTGTTATTTTAATTTGGATTCTTGAATATCAGTGATGTTGATCATTTTTTCATATGTTTATTTGCCGTTTGTACTTCTTTATATGAGAATTGTCTATTTCAGATGCTCATTTTTGGATTGAATCTTTAAATATGAAGGGTCTGACTTTTTTTTAGAATTTATTTTTTTTTCTTGTTTCAGAACTTTTGTTTGTTTGTTTATTTTTTTTATGGCCGGCTCAGCCTGCCCTGAGGGCAGGGCTGGCACAGCATGTGGTGCCAGGGATCAAACCATGGTCCCTGCAGCCGCCCAAGCTTTCCTAAGCAGGAGCTTTAGACCACTGAGCCATCCTCCCGGGCCCCAGGGTCTGACTTTTTAATATATATATTCTAGATGTTAGTCCTTTGTCTGAGGAGTAGCTGGTAAAAATAATGTCCCATTCCATGGGTTGTATCTTCACACTGTTAGTGGTTTCTTTTGCTATGCAAAAGCTTTTTAATTTGATGTGCCCAGTTGTTGTTTGTAGTATTTGCTGTATGATTGAGGTTTTGTTCATAAAATCTTTGTATCTGTCTTTGAGTTATACCTATTCTGTTGTGTTTTTCTTTATCCAGAGACAGAAAAGGACTTGTTCAGGAAACTGCAGTAAGTTGATGGCAGAGGTAGGAGTGTAATTCCAACCTGGCTCCTTGTTTTCTACACTGTCATGCCCAGCTAGATATGCCATCCCAGGCTCTGTCTGAGGTGGCTGTGCCCAGGGGAGCAGGGCCTGGCAGACAGCTCCGTGCATTGAGAAGGGTAGACAAGACTGAGGCACAAGTACTATGTCAGGATGGCTGGCTGCATGTGATGGGCTGGAGATGACAGCTGTCAGGTTTGGTTTGATGTTAGCACAGCCCCTTGACAGATTTCCTAGTTCCCTCAGCTCTGCTTCAGCACCAGCTTCCTGTGTAGGGAAAGCAGGTCCACCTTGGATATGCCCCCCCAACCTAGGGGCAAAAGCAGAGTGATAGTCCCTATTACAAGGGGTCGTAGGGGAGTTGTACTTACCCTTAGGCCTGGTCAGTTTTAGAATAATTCATTCCTTTATTCAAAGATGTGACTTCTACCTTTGTGTCAGGCTCTGCAGAGGCACAGAAAGGGGCAAAGGAGGTATAGCCCCTGTTGTCAGCTTCCCTTTTAGTAGAAAGAGACAGCCAAGGAATTAGTCAGCATCTGTAGTACAGCAAGGCCTGCACTGGCAATAAACAGAGGAAGCTATAAGAGCATTAAGGAGGAGTATCCAGCATAAAACTGGGGTACTCTAGGCATGTGCTCACCTGATTTAGGGTGAGTAGAAATGGCTGACTGCAAGCCAGGTCTAGCTTCTTTACTCCTATAGTCTCTGGGATTGTAGCACCCTTGGGGCCTCCACAGGGAGCCCAGCAGGAAGGAACATCCTGATACCAACAAGAAGAGTTGGTCTTGGACTGTGGAGGTCCGCAACTTGTTCTGATCCTTCTTTCAAAGTGAAGGCTTCTCAGAAGCCCTAGGAAGTAAGTGGTCCAGTGAGGTGTGACGACTTCAGAGCACAGCAGGAATCACGTGTGCATACACTGGTCTTAGAGAAGCTTTTAGGCAGCTGCCAACTGCAGCTGGTTCCTGTGGGATGCTGGTCCTTGGTTTCATTCTTATGGGAAGATGAGCAATATATCTGTGCATGATGCCTGACTCATGCATGTTCTGGAACTTACAAGAGGTGGAATAACAGCCTGTTTCTGCAATATTGGGAAGAAAGGGGCCAAGTGGTTTTCTTGTTTGGGGCAGTAGAAGAGGCCCCCCCCCCCAAATAGGTTATGCTTATGTGAGGATCTATACCAGGTTCAGCCCTTACCCCTGGGCTACTAGGCCAAATTCCAGGACAAGTGGACTATTCTTTGTCAGCTGGAAGTATAAGCAGAGTCTGCTTTCGAGCTCTCGTGCTCAAGCCTCTGCCTTGAGCCCTGGAGCATATTACATCCAGATTCTTTGTGCTGGCAACAGCAATGCAGTGGGCAAATCTGAGTGATTATTTAGCTACAAAAATTTAAATTCAGCGACTGAAGCAAACAGCCATTTCAAACAACATAGGTGAGTAGAGAACTGCAAAGAAGGTTTAGAAGTTTTCTTGTCTGAATGTGTTTATAGCCTAGCCTAATTCACACAGAATGCAGGCCTGGAGAGTCACCTCAGCCTCGTGGTGAGTGCTAGCCTTGGAGAGCTCTGGGCTGGTCTGTGTTATGCTTGGTTCTCATAGCCCGAGCATCCCTGACCCTGCTAACATAAGGTTGGATGCCTGAAGGGGTGGACATAGCTATGTATAGTGGGGGACTTCTATTGTGGGTGACATCAGCATGGAGTGTCTGAAGATCAGCAGGTTAAACCTGTCAGCAGCCAAGGGGAGCAGGTAGCAGAAAACAGGAAAAAAACTCACAGCAGATGTCATGAGGCAATGTGACTTGTGTGTCGGGCCAGTCCCACCCTTCCTTCTCTGGTGCCTTTATTCTATCTGCCCCCTTTCTCTACCTGGGCTATATTTTCCTCATGCCAGGCTGTGAGACAGGGACTTTGGTGTTCACTTGCAAGGGGTGTCTGTCATTCTAGGAAGACCTAAAGGTGGCAGGAGACCCTGTGGCAGGCTCTTAGGACCTTTGTGTCCAGGGTGACCTGTCGTGCCCTTGGGGGCCAGGGTTAGGGTAAGTGTGCCTTCTGCAGTGGCTATAATCCCTAAAGATGACTGGCAGATGTATTTTTCATTCAATCCTGGTGGCCTCTCTCAAGATTATAACAATGGTAGCTAATATGTATTGAGCAGTTATTGTGCTTAGTATGCATTTTAAAGATATTTTCTCCTCACAACCACCTTGTGACATAGCACAATAAAATTTCTGTATTATCCATGAGATTCAGGACAATAGTGTCACATCAACAATGTAAGGTGCTGCAGGACCCAAAGGGAGTATCCAGCTCAAGGCTGAGCAGTTGATGTTGTAGAGCTTGGAGGAGAAGCTGTCTGCTCACCTTTCAGTTCAGGTGGGAGTTGATGGCCAGGTTGTAGGCTCCTTGGAGGTGTATTGGTTTTCTAGAGTCATTGGAGTGAATTGCCACAACTTGATGACTTAAAATCGCAGAAATGCATCTCACAGTTCTAGAGCTAGAAGGCTGGACTAGAGGTTCTGGGAGGTTGCTTCTTTACCTTTTCTGGTTTTCAGCATTCCTTGACTTATGGCTGCATCACTGAGTCATTGTCTATGATCTTGTCATTTTGTTCTTTGTAAGCCTGTCTCCCTGGGTCTTTTTCTTATAAGGATATTTCCCATGACACTTAGAAGCATTATCTCCTTATCTCCATATCCTTAACCTGCAGAAAGCCCTTCCCACAGGCTAAAATTTAGGGACCATTATGTTCACCTGTCTGGGGCTGCCACTCATCCCACTTCACAGGGCATTGTAGGTGCTATGGCCATGGAAGGCAGGACGTGACCACTCCAGACCCAGAAATTGCCCAGCCTTCATTGCTGGCTTGTCTTGGGTATGCTGCAGGCTCTGAGTTGGCATTGGGTATAATTTCTCTTTACTGTCTTCCCCATCACTCCTATACCTTGAAAGTGGCCATAGGTCCTTTGGCTCCTGATTTGACATCCTGATTAGTTTCCTCAGGAGACCACATGTATTCCTGCTTTCCCCCTCTGATTGTCAGGTACTTTTCCCTCACCTCTAGCCTGTCTAGTACTTGTTGACTGGAACTTTTGCCAGGATTCGGTTGCACAGTTGAGGGTCTTGGCCAGACAGAAAGTGGCAGTAAAGGTGCTTTGTAGGGTAGCCCTGGAGGTAAAGCTGTGTGTTGTTTCTGCTGGGTTTGACTACTTGGGGTACCTGGCTTCTCAGGCCTCCCCAGCAGGCTTCTTTCTGGCAACTGGCTTAGTGACACCAGCTTCTATCCTAGAGATGGTCCCAAGATCCTGCCAGGTGGGGCTGGGTTGAGGAGCATCCAGGGCCTGGTTCCTAAGGATACAACTGAGCGATCTGGATTCCCTTTTTCTTTCAGCTTATTCCTGCATCCTTCCCTTTTCTTCTGTCCTCTGGCTGGTACTTCTCTCTGTAAGGCCGATAACCTGCAGCTAGTTGGGTCCCATGTCAGTTTACAAAAGCACCCTCCCAGGACTCCCCCTCTCCAGGACTATCCTGGGACCTGCTTGATATTGGTTGGAGATGTTTGGGAGGCTGAGCACAGGTTACACAGATCACAGATTATCCAAGTGGGTATACATTTTTAGTGGTGAAGACACAAGTTTAACTTTAGGAAAAGTGGAAGAAAATACCTTTATTTCAAGCCTCAGCTTTAAAGCCAAGCTTTTCTGTTCCCTGTGAGCCTGCATCCGTTATCCATATCTTACTAGCTATACCCCTTCTTTCCCCTTTTTTCCTACAATAGATAGCAGTCTTTCCTGTTGTAGAGTAGTACACACCAGGGGGACTTCATGCCCTGGAACTTATGTATGAGAATAGAATCTTGTGGCTCTGCATGTGTAGGTGCCTACCAAGTGCTTTTTAGCCCTGTGGAGTGTGGTCTACTATTGGGGTCAGTGTTTACTTGTGTCTATAAAAATTGTGGTTTTTAAGAAATAAAGGGCCTGGGGAGAGATAGCTCCATGGCACAAGTGCCTGCCTGGCAAGTGCAAGGTCGTGAGTTTGAACCCCAATCCCACCAATAATAATAATAATAATAATAATAATAATAATAATAATAATAATAGTAATAATAATAATAAATAATTGTACTTGCTCACCAGAGAATGCTGTACATTCTCTTTCCCCTATGGAGTTTCTTACACTCAGAGAGGGCAGCAGAGCAGCAGGTGCAGAAATAAGAGCATCAGAGCAAGGTGAAGAAGAGAGTCAGACACAGTGAGTGAGTGAGGACTACTTCTCATATCCTCATTGCCCATATCCTGCCCAACAGGCTTCTGTTAGGTCAGTAGATGCAGTGGCACTGCCTTTTAGGGTTCAGACAGTCCCTGGTGAGAGCTGATCTGTACCAAGGAGAGATGCCACAGGTGAGGACTGGGGATGAACAGCTTGCCAAATTGGCACATCATAACTGGTGACATGTGCCCCACGCCAGCACACCCTGAACATGTCAACTTTGAAAACCAGAGGCTGGTGCTGTGAGGGACCAGCAGAGAAGTTCCTATGGAACTAGCTAACCATGGTGCTAGGGTGACAGATGTTTGCTGTGGTCGTGGATGTGGTTTGCTCCAGGGTATGGGCGGTGGTGCCTTCAGATGATCTCCCAGTTCAGGTTTCTTGTTGGCGCTCAGCAGTCTTTCACTTTGGAGGTTGTATGGCCTCCAAGATTCTTCCCACTGCTGTGCCATGTGTGCCTGGCCAGCAGACTTGGCTGTCCAGCCTGGTACCATGTGCTCTGCCTGGGCTGACTCATGGTGAGGCTGTCTAGCCAGGGCCGTTTTCCCCCTCCACCTGGAACACCTTCTTAGAACAAAGGCAACTGGGCAGCTAAGTTGCCTGAGAGGAATGAGGGGCCTGTAGGTCTTGGACATAACTTTGTAGTGCTAAACATTTTGATGTGATTCGTATGGGCTGAAGGATGGCAAGCTGCCTTGGCCCATGGCATTTGTCCCCAGTCAGGACTGATTATCACCTGTTTGCTGCCTCTGGTCACCACCATCCCTAGCCCATTCCCTGGCCTCCTTTTGCACAAGGGACACTTCTACTGGTGGTATTCTGATGAATCTTTTGCCTTTTTTTTTTTTTGTTTGTTTGTTTGTTAATTTTGTCACTCATATATATCTCTGAATAGTGCATTCTTTAGATTGACTTGGTTTTGAGCTATATAAAATTGTGCTGTATGTAAGTTTTTATTAACACTTTTTCTTTTTTTTTTTTTTTTTTTTTTTTTTTTTTTTTTTTTTTTTTTTTTTTTTTTTTTTTTTTTTTTTTTTTTTTTTTTTTTTTTTTTTTTTTTTTAATTTTTGTTTTTTTTTTTTTTTTTTTAACACTTTTTCTTTTTTTTTTTTTTTCTTTCTTTCTTTCTTTTTTTTTTTTGCCAAGATTGTATTTCTGAGATTCATCTATGTGGTATTTGTACTTGCAGCTCCTTGCCTTTCTTGCTATGTAGTGGTATTTCATTGTGAGTCTGATATTCAGTTTTTACTCTCACAAGCACTGCTGCTGTGAGCATTGTCAATTACATGCTGTCCCTATGCACATGTGGGGGAGCTTCTCTCAGACATGTACCCAGGGTCCTGGACAAGGGCAGTTTTATCCTCTGAGAATGCATCAGTTCCAAGAGAAAGAAAAGAGCCATCCTCATGGGGTTGCCTGAGATGTGGCTTCCTTTGAGGCCTGGGGCTAAAGAGTCAGCTGTGCTAGCCTGGTGAGCAGCCTGGCTAATGCAGGAGATGGTAGCTCCAGAGCTGGGAGTCCATTCTTTCTGGCATCTTCAACTCTGAGCCTGCAGCACTGTTACTTAACAGTAGTGATTGTGAATGGATTGTGCATAAGCTAGAGGGCTGAGTTATTCTCACAGATCTAATTTAATCCTCCACTTTCCCTGAAGCTTTAGCCAAAGGCCTATGAGAAAGGTGACACATTTAGCCAAAATCAGAGAAGCAAGGATTAAGGCAGGCTTTTGCATTAGCCATGGTGCTGAGAAGATAGTTTGGGTAAATTCCTTATATGCCATTATAGATTGAAGTACTAGGCATCCTCTAATGGCTAGTATAAATTCCATAGTCTGATTAGAATCTTTTTTTTTTTTTTGTATTTTTGAGACAGGGTCTCGCTATGCAGTTGAGGCTGGCCTTGAGCTCACTTTTGTAGCCCAGGCTGGTCTCGAACTCGCACTGATCCTCCTGCCTCAGCCTCCCGAGTGCTGGGATTACAGGCGTGCGCCACCACACCCGGCCTGATTAGAATCTTATGCTGTCCCCACTTGCAAGCCCCTTGTTTTCCTCTGAGTTTCTCAGGTACACTTGCCTCTGTGCTAATGATGGGCCTGTAGTGCCTCTTCTCCAGTGCACAGCATGTTTGACTCGTTCCCTCAACCAAATCACCAGCCCTGGCAGGCTGGACCTTTGTTTCCTGCTTTGTTATGTGCCCCTCCTGCCCCCATGCTGTAACACCAGGCAGAGTAATAGGTGCTTGATAAATACCATCATTAATTGGCTCAATGCATCTGCCCTTGAGCTGATGATAAATTGCTTTACCATCTTTCCCACTTCTTGCCTTAGAGTCCTTCCTAAAATAATAGTATAAGAGCTATATATCTGGGAGGCTTTGCTGTCTTTTATAAAAAGGCTCTTAGCTACATTGTATAGTGGAGGGACAAGCTCTAGGCCAGGCCTGCAATTATAAGCAGAGTATGGAGTAGTCTGTGATGCTCTCAGTGCTCTCTTGAGGCCAAGCTGTTGACTGCTGCACTGGCTGTGTGTGTAGGCCTTGTAGAAAAGCTGGATCGTGGCAGCTGTATGGGAAAAGAAAAATCTCATTGTAGCTGTTGGGTTTTCTGGGGCAGTAGGAGAAGGCGACAATGGATAAACAGCCCAGAAGATTGTGATTTTTTTTTTTTTTTTTTTGTCTTTTTGAGACAGGGTCTTGCTATGCAGTTCAGGCTGGCCTTAGACTCACTTTTGTAGCCCAGGCTGGTCTCAAACTCACACCGATCCTCCTGCCTCAGCCTCCTGAGTGCTGGGATTACAGGCGTGCGCCACCATGCCCAGCTTGTAAGATTGTGATCTTAAGCAGTTTAGAATGAGAATAGAATTGAGCAAGTGAAGGAATAAGTGGAGTAAGAATGAATGAGGACACAAAATATGCAGCACTCTGTAGCTGAAACAGACTGGCTGGGAGGCTGAGGACCAGGGTTTGTATCCTACCATTTCTCTTACTGTGTATGTGAGACACTGGAGTGTGCTAAGTCTTCTCAGCTTCCATATCTATAAAGTAAGCCCAAAGCTTGAACTTCCAGAACAACCATAAAGATCAGAGAAGAAAGGACTAGGTTTCCTGGAGGCCTATCTCCTATCCCTTGGTCTAGGGAGAACACAGGGAGTGATTGGAGTTTACATGTTTTTTTCTCACTAAGTGGGTTTGGAAAATGCCCTATGCCTCCTGTTTCCCATCTTCAGAGATGGCATTTTAGTTACTTTTTTCTCATTGCTGGGACAAAAATACCCAACATTCAAAATTAAGGAAGGAAAGTTTTATTTAGCTCATAATTTCTAGAAGTTTCAGTTCATAATCAGCTGGCACCAAGGCAGGGTGGTATGATAGAGGAATAATAGTTCATAGTGGTAAAGACTGCAAAAGCAAAACAGAGCACAAGATTTTTTCTGTCCCTTGTATGTAGGCTACCCAACCTACTGTGGATGTAGCACTCATACCTATAATACCAGTATAAAAAATGAATCAATGACAAACTCTAGAAGTCCATATCCATGATTACCTGAGCTTTTGGGGGGACATCTAGACAAAAACCATGCATAGTTGGCTCTCTGTGGGTGGAGAAGCATTGTCCTCTGGCTGGACTTGCCCTGCAACTGGAATCTTGAAGACAGCTGCTTTCCCTGGAGCTGGGGTGTACAGGCCCTGGTATGCCTATATGAAAAGTCAGGATAGTCTCATTAGTTTTGGGGACCTTGGCTTAGCTGTCTTTGACAACACTTAGCCTAGGGGATAGCAGCCAGGCTACTGGGAAGAGGACTAATGTTCCAGAATTTCTGGGGAGGCTGCTGAGGCTGTGCAGAGATAGAAACATCTGACCCAAGGTCACACCGCTATTTTGTTCCTGTGACTTGAGACTTGGAGCTCTGACCTCTGTCTCCTTTCTGTCCTTGGCAAGCTGGTGATATGGAGTGTATACCTCAAGTTAACACATGTGGCTTTCAAGTCTGCATTTGTCTCCTAGGTGGCAGCAGCTCTATGACTTGGAGCTGGCTACCAGTGTCTCCGGATATTATTTTCCGTATTGATAGAAAACAGTGGCACCTATCTTAAGGAACTGGTGCAAATGTGTAATGCTAATTACCATTTGCTGTGGACTTTTCAGGAGCAGCCACTTTGTAAGCACTGTTTCAGCAGTGAACATAAGAAAGATAGCAGGCCTGTCAGTTTACTGATGGGACAGGAGAGTGACATCGCTATCGCAGGCCACACAGTTTCAGCTATCCACACCAGCCTCTACTCAGAGGCTTATGCTCATCTTTGTCGCCATACCCCCACCCCCTTCATGAATGAAGTAGTCTTGTAAAGACTGACATTTGGCTGGTTGGGTCTGAGTCTTACACAGCTGTGATATTTACTGAGGAGATAGATGGAGATAATTGGAGCCCAGAAAAAGTGGGAGTGGCAGCAGAGAAGAGATTAGCTAGCCCTGCCTGTGCTCCTCAACTTCACAGGGCAAGTGTTGATAGGTGCAGGCTGTGACATAGTTTGAATGAGAGGCTGGGGACCCTTCTCCAGGGGCCACAGGTGGCAGAGTGGGCAGGCATGCATAGGGACCCTTCTAATGCTGCATGTTTATGAAAAACTTGGTGGATTTTGCCTCCATCTTGGAGGTCATCATTGGCCACTTCCTGGGTTCTTCATACTTTGGGGAACCTTGGAAAACTACCCATATAGGGAGTATTGATCATCAGTGTGACTAGATGACACAGCTAAGGTATTCAGTAGCACAGTGTGATGCTTGGGTCAGGGCTGTCCTTTCTAGCAGGACCCTAGGTTGCTAGGGCTGCTGTTGAGGCAGGAATAGGATATGAAAGGAAAGAAGGGCTGAGGTAGAGGGATATGTCAGAAGGCTCATCTTCAATTTTGCCAGAGCTCATTGAGCAACCCTGTCCCCTTTATCACATTTTTATAGTGTTCTGTGGTGGCTGCTCTCATAGAACATCATTGATTTAGACAATGTTGGAACCTTACCTCTTAACAGCTTCTGAGTAGCTAGCATACTTGGTGTTCCTGCACATGACTCGTGACCTACAAAGCACTGAGTCTACCAGGGTGAGCAGGTCTGTGTCTTCCTCTGCTCCTTCTCCTTATGCTAGGGTTATCTGTAGGCCTCAGTAGCTCAGATATGGCTCTGCACGGTCCCTCCTCTCTTTCCTCTCTAAGGACACTCCAGTCTGGATTGTCTAGCCCACAGGGCCCTGTCCCAACCAGAAAGGCTGACCACTGTTGATACTGCTGTCTCTGAGTGTGGCCTGGCCTGCTTTGGAGCTGCGAGGGAGAACCTGATGACACTAGAGCCAAGGGCAGGCTTAGGGTAAGGGTTTAAGACTTTGGGGAAGACAGACTCACTTTCCATGTGCAGAAAGGCAGGGTCTGTATGACCTCCACAGGCCTAAGCACAACTTCCCCAGCTGTTCGTGAGTCCACATAGCCAGCTGTTGCTACAGTGGAAGGGTGTGACTGCTGCCCTCTGCAGCTTATTCTGCTGGCATGAATCTTGTAAGCAGGAATTTTTAACCTTGTTTTTTTTTTTTAATGCCATGTCTACTTGGAGCAGACTGAGTGCTCTGCAAGATGAAAAGGTTCACTTATAAAACCAGTGGGTCTGGCTGCACTGACTCTGCCTCACTGTGGTCCTGTCCTTTCATTGTCTTTCCTCATCTTCCTCTTCTCCTATCTTCAAGAAGAGGAAGGAGAGTGTTTCCTCAGTTTTTTCCCCCATGCTACTTGGAGTTTACAAAGCACTTCTTTTTTTTTTTTTTTTTTGGTGTAGGGGATTGAATTAGGACCTTGCACTTGCGTGGCAGGCACTTAAGCTGCTGAGCTATCTCCCCAGCTACAAAGTACTTCTTATCTCTCCTGTTCTCCCTTTTCTGCAGTTAAGAAAGCTGAGTGAGCTATCCAGGAGTTCTGTTAGAGACGGCTGAGCTGATCTTGAACCCTGGCCTGGAGTCTGCATCCTTTCCTGTTTTTGCTTCCTAAGCTCCCACTATCAGTCTGGCATGTCAAACTCTTCCTCAGCATCTCCTGCTGCAGAGGACACTTGGCCTGAACAGTTTGTAGCTTCCAGGGCTGGCCCTCTTTGTGCTAAATGGTGATTTGTGGCTTTGGTCTGTTCCCACGGTGCTCTTTGTCAATGTCATTGAGTTTCTCAACTAAGCCCCCAGGTGTGCAACTCTCCAGAAAATCTTGCCACCTCTCCTATGCTTTGTGTACTATGTCTTGACTGGGAGTTGGGAGTTCTGGGTTTGGATGCCAACCCAACACTTTTATTCTCTGCTCTAGGGTTCCTAGAGGAATCTGGAGGGCACTTTGTGGGAAGTCAGCAGAAAGGGGCCTTTGGGCAGCAGAGCTAGTATACCCCATGGCGCTGTGCATCATGCAGGCCTGACTCCTGGTGCTGGTTGTGCACTCAGTGGTGCTAAGTTGTGGTTATTTTGCTTAATGTGATGTGCTGGTTAAGCCATCAACTTCTTGGCCTAGGTGTCAATTAGGGCTCAATAAAGAACTGGGTATGATTGGATGGATCACTGAAGTTCAGTGAATTGGAATCTACATCTGGTTCCCAGTAGGCCCCCTTTTCTCTGGTACTGTTCCCTTATTTGCTTCTTGGCCACCATGAACTAAGCAGCTGTGCTCTGGCACACTCTCCTGTCATGCTATTTCTGCTTTGGAGCAACATACCGTGAACTGTATATTTTGACTTCATGGGACAGATAAACCTCTCTTTTGTTAAGTTGCAGGTATCATATATTTTGTCTAGCAATGGAAAAGCTAATACATATAGTGACCTCCAGTTTCATCCATTTTCCTGTGAACGACAGAACTTCACTCTTTTTTATGGCTAAATAATACTATGTTGTTTATATAAACTACATTTTAAAGTTTATTCATCTGTTGACAGACACAAGGTCTGATTCCATATTGTTATGGTTTGTGTTTAGATGTCTCCCCAAAGCCTCATGCAGTCATAATTGGGGCTTTTTCAGAGGTGGCTGACTGTAGAGTGTGTGATTGATTCATGGTACAATGCTAGAATTAAAGGTGGTAAGATTAATGGTGGGTGATTATTAAATCAGTCTTTTGATTGGTTTGGTATGGACTTAATTCTAATAGCTTAGGTAGAATATAAAAGGGTAGAAAAAGGCTGCTAAGGTCTCTTGCTTGCTTTGCCATCTTCTGCCTGTGATGAACTGTTTTTCCTCTGAGATACCTGCCTGCCATGCCACCCTACCTTACAGCCAGCCAGTTATGGACTGAACCTTCCACAAACTGTGAGCTAAATCAACCTTTCCTCTTTTAACTTTGGGTGTTACATATTTTCTTTCAGCGATAAGATAGGTAAACTACATACCTTGACTGTTGGAATAATGAACAGACTTGTGTTCTTGTTTAAAGTACATATCTAGGACTGGGGAGGTAGCTCGGCAGTCTAAGCACCAACTTGACAAGCACAAGGTCCCAAGTTTGATCCCTGGTACCCCATGCTGTGTCAGCCCTGGGTCCCTGGGTGCATTGTGCCAGTCCTGAAACTGGGCATGGTGGTGCATGCCTGTAATCTGAGCACTGGGGAAGCTGAAACAGGAGGATTACTGAGTCTGAACTGCATAGTGAGACCCTGTATCAAAAGAATAAAAATTTTACAAATCAATGTGCATATCTAGGACCACAGTGACTTTCTGATCTTTTCTTGTTCAGGTGGGTTGTCTCTCCCCTCTTGCCAAGGTGGAGGTGGTCCTTCCATCAGTAGGTATTCTGGCAGGTACACTCATTTATCCCTGGAGGGTGAAGGATATGCTTTTTTGTGCCAGTTATAATGGAGTAGGTGCCAAGGTTGGGGCTTCTTGGTCCTGATGTGAATTAACTTTCAATTTAGGTGTGCTTCCTGCAGCCAGCCCCATGGAAGGCAGGCCAAGTATGGGGCCTACTTCCATTTCCCTGGGGGGATTCTTAGTTCCCTACAGCTCTCCCCTTCTCCCTGTTTTCTTCCTTTGGGACTAAGCCTCCTATAGGTCTGGGAACTGCCTGAGCCCCAAGAGACTATCCATCAAACATCCTGTTGCCTTTAGAGGCATTTGGTGATGCTGAGCTTTTTTGCTGGTCTTCTTAGGAGGGAAAACCCAGAGCCACAGAGTCCAGGTCCATGCCTTTCCATAGGGAACCCCAGAAGGATGTGTCCTCTTTGTAAATTGGGCCCACAAGAAAATTGACAGGCTCTTTTGGACACCAGGCTGTAATTTAACCTCTTAACAATACAGCCCCAGGTTACTGGCACCTTCTTCTCAGGATGGGGCTTTGCCTGTCAGACCACTCAGTAGTGTCCACTGTAGATGTGTGACCTGTTGATGACATGTCAGGTGTGTGGTGATACACGAGACCTCCCCTGCATTTGCTACTCTACAGGATAGTTACTACTGCAGAGAATACCTAGATCACTCTCTGGGACAGGAAGGAGTGAGCCTTCCTTCAAACAAAACCCTGGCCATCTAACTCAAATCTGGTTAGTTCTGACACTATATCAACCTGTGTCTCCATAGCACTGTGCTGTTACAATATAAGTGTAATGCCAACTCCTGGGATTTAGCATCTATTTTATATATTGCAATAGCACTAAAATGTCATGAACATTTAAGAGTTGTTTTCTGGCAGCTATAATTAAGTTTGCACAAGAAGAAATATTAGTGATCACTACATGAGAAAGAATGTAAACATAACCAGTAATCAAAGAAGTCCAAATGATGATAACAGTAATATGATGTTTTCTTGCCTGTGATGAACATGCAGAACATGCAGAAGTCTGTGTTCTGACTGTGATGCTGAAGACTGAGCCCATGGTCTCACAAAGTTAAACAAACTCTGCCACTGAGCTCGATGCCATGCCAAGTGGGCAGAGAATACTGACAGTTGCTAACTGGGGGGAGTGTCAGAACCTTTGGAGTAGACAACTTTGCGGCTGGCAGCAGGAACCTTACAAACAGACCTGACCTGTGATCAGCAGTTAGCCTGAGTAATGATCAGAAATGCTTCAGATGTTTGTCAGTGTGCACATCACAGAGCAGCTTATCATAAAAGAGAATTGGAGGCACTTGTTTGCTTTACATTAGAGTAACAAAGTGTGATATGTACTTATACATGAGTTAGTTTGAGAGCTTATTAAAGGACATGGAAAGTGTTCATAATACAGTCTTTTACATCCTATGATGTTTACTCTTGTTATACAGTTCTCTGAATTTTGAAAGCCACGTACGTATTTTCCCTTTTATTTGCACTTTTTAAAAAATGTTTTTAGTACAGGGTCTACAGGGTCTCACTACACATCCTGTATTCAGCCTCCCAAGTGCTGGAATTAGAGGCACATGCCCCCATGCCCAGTCTCACTCATCCTCTCAACACACTGTCTCAGTGTGTCCTAGGGGCAAGGCCAGCACTGCACTGCACAGCATGGCACACTGGGGAATGAACCCCGGTCCCTGCAGGTGCTTTAATTCACTGAGCTATCTGGCCAACCCTTTGCTTTTTATTTTCAGTGGTTTCAGCTACCTACATCTGTGGTTGCAAACTATTACTAGAATGCAAGGGGGAAAAAAAAAGATATTTTGAGAGAGAGAAACCACGTTCACATAAATTATTAGAGTATTATAATAATTATTCTGTTACTACTATTGTTAATCTCTTCCTATGACTAGTTTATAAGTAAGCTTCACCATAACTTTGATATGTAGAAAATAACATGGTATATGAAGAGTTTGGTGCTACCGTGGTGAACTCATGACCGAAGATAAAGAAGAACTACTATTCAGTTGTATAACTTCCAGCCACACAATATTAAGTAAGGAAAATTAGTATACAGTTTATTTCTGTATTTTATCTTTTTGTTGGGCTTTTGCTGTTGCTTAGGCTAGCCTCAACATCGGCTCAAGTGATCCTTTTGCCTCATCCTCTTGGCTAGCTGGGAATCTAGGCGTGAGCCACGGTGCCTGCCTGTATTCCAACATTTTAAAGACTATATATGTGATATATATGGCAGATATCACTAAAAGATTACCAGACTAGGGGGTCCTGCCTTAGTGGCCCTGGAGAAATTCTTTATTAGCCCTGGTTGAATCCATGTGTACCCTCACTCCAGTCACAGTCTGAGTGGCAGGTGTGGGTGCTGGCCTGCATGGCCCTGACCTTGAGTGGAGGTCCAGCATCGGCTGTGTGCCCAGTGGGGCTGGGGTGGCAGGCAAGGTCCTGCCACCTCAGGGCCCTGGTGCGTGTCTCTCAGCTCAGGATAGAATGGAATGCTGTTGGCTGGGCTATGTCCTGTGCTCCATGGAGGGCAAAGTCCTTTTCCCTGTCCTCCTCACCATCCTTGCAGGTTGCTGCTTAGAAGCCAGGGTTCTAAAGATGTAGAAGAGTTCCCCAGTTTCTCCAGAGGTCTAGAATCCCTTCTTCCTTTCTGGACTGGGCCAGCTAAATCAGGAAGATGTTCTGGTATCCAGCTTACTTGCCTCTCACTTCTGCCTCTGAGGTTGCCAGGCCAGCTACTTCTGAGGCCTCCTCTTTGACTTCCTCAGGCTCTAGAGAGTTCACTGATTTTTAATTTGTTCCCAATGGGGCAGCTCACTAGCAGACTGGGAGAAGCCTACATAGTAGTTATTCTAAGCATCTTCAGGAAAATCTGGCAAAGTTCTGAGTTGATCAAGGATGGAGTTATAATCCTGTGGGGCTCTTCTTGCCCCCTGGAAGGGCACCTTGCACTTTCCAGACGCTAGTATGTGTGTGTGGCCAAGGCCTACAGGATCCTTCTCTAGGTTCCCTAGCCTGCCCATCCATGCCAAGCTTTCTCCTATCCCTGCCAACAGCAGGACCAGAGCTTCAGTATGGGCACAGCCTGCCCAACTCCATGCTGAGCTCTGCGTAAGTCCAAAGGAGAATCCAGTCCTTGATAGCTGGGCATTTTATGCCCCTTCTACCTGCCATCTGCCCACATGTGGTACCATTTTCACCTTTCTCTGTGCTCCCCAGTTGACAACCCAGTAAGGGCCCTGGGCCAAGGATATAATGAGCCAGTGAGGGACTCTGCAGTCATCTAGCTTGACCTGCACCCTGGGCAAAGGGCAAGTTGATGGACCAGGGAGTCCCAGCTCTGCTCTGCTCTTGGGTGACTTATAATCTCTCTCAATCTTGGCTCCTTTAACTGGTATGTGACCTCCAAGGACCTTCCTGGGCCCATATAGCTGCAGCCTGTCTCTCACTGCAGTCCCTTTTGCCCTTAGCAGAGCATGCAGGCATTGGTTGTGGACAAGTGGGTCCCTAGACCTCCTTTCACATCCTTTGAGCCAGCCTGAGAAAGTGGATATGTGGGTGGATGAACAGATTTGAGGGGAGTGAGTGAACATGTAGAATTTCACTGTGGGGGGGGGTGCTGGGGAGATAGCTCCGAGGCACAAGTGCCTGCTGGACAAGTGCAAGGTTGTGAGTTCGAACCCTGGTCCCACAAAAAAAAAAAAAAAAAAAAAAAAAAAAAAAAAAAAAAAAAGAATTTCACTGTGGGTCTTAAAATCTTATGTAGAGGCCTGGGGAGATAGCTCGGTGGTATAAGCACCTGCCTGGCAAGCACAAGGACCTAGGTTCAATCCCCAGTACCACATGCCATGCCAGCCTTGGAACCCTGTGTGCTGTGCGGGGGGGCCACTGAAATGGCATGGTGGTGCACACCTATAATCCCAGTGCTGAAGAGACTGAGACAGGAGGATCACTAGGAGTCTGAGCTGTGTAGCAAGACCCTTCCCTTACCAAAGAACAAACAAACAGACAAACAAATAATCTAATGTATAAAAATTAATCCTTGCTCAGGGTGTTGCCACATACTCAAATTCTAGCTACTTAGGAGGCTGAGGGAGGAGAACTCTTTGAGGCCAGCCTGGACAATATCTTTAAAAAAATAAAAAAAGGCCAATGTCCTGGGAGCATCCTAAAGCCCATCCTGGTGGCATGTCATTCCCCAAGGGCTTTTTTACTATGCTCTTGTGCCTAACCATCTGCTGATGCAACATGTCACCACTATTTACAAGGCAATTCCAGGGGCCAGACATGGAGCTAGGAAGTAGGGTGCTTCTTCCCAGAACTATCCCTGGAGGTAGGGTTGTGTTATCTTTTGTTTTGCATGTAAAGAAGCTCAGAGAGATTGGGTGACTCAGTCTACTTTGTACAGGTGTTTACTGGGTCTGTGTTCTTCTTCAGGAGTATGCTGGCCCCTTGCTCCTGTGTAACTTGAGCCTTGAGCCAAGGAGGCAGGGCTACTGGTTAAGCAGCTTAGTGTGGAATCAGATCACATTGAGAGGAAGCCTTTTTCAGGGGGACTAGATAGATAGTAGGGCAAGTAGCCAGACATCAGGCCCTGCCTCTGCCCCTCCTGGGCTCCCACTCTAGAGACTGGCCTTACCCAGTCTGGCTGAAGAGGGTAGCATAGGTCTCATTGCTTTTCTGTCTCCTCAGGTGTGGTTAGCAGATGGTCTCTGAGCCTAGCCCACTTTCTTTCCCAAGGGCAGAGTGACTGAACTTGAGGCCCCAGGAAGCATTTTTGGGTTTATGTGGCCCCTGCTAGCATCGTAGGGATTCTCTGGCCCCATGTTCCTTGTAGTTCTTGTCCTCTAGGGAAGCAGAGTCTTTCTGGACAGGCTTTGGCTTTTAACTGTAACTCCTGGGGCCTGAGCTCTGAGGCCCGGCTCCCATAAATTTGCCTGGTGGTGGGCTCTTTATTGTGTATGAGCTTACACATCAGTTGTGTATGGAATATTGGGCCCAAACTGTATATCAAGGTATGGGCTTCTCATATGATGCTCCCTTCAACACCAGCAGTCTTCTTAGAGCCAAGATAGCTTTGCCTGGGACATCTTTTTAACCTAGACCCTTGTTCCCTCTTCAAGAGACCCAGCTATGTTGACCCTGTCCTCATGAATGAGTGACCTAGGCCTCTCATTGTGCCAAGCCTGTGGGTATCTTGGGTGGTGAGGGGTGGAGGCCCAAACTGGGAGGAAGCCAGGTCCTTGTTCTTTGCAGCCACAGTCATGGAGCTGGGCTTTAGCTCTCTCCAGATGGTGCAAAGTACTTGGATGAAGCAAGAGACAGCTGGGAGTGTATGGGGCCCCTGAGGAGCAGCCTGGCTCCAGAGAACACTCTGAATTCCCTCATCCCCTGCTGGACCCTGCATGCAGGCAGACAGACAGCACCACTGGCAGCAGGTCCTGCCAGATGGTAAGCCCCCGCCACGCCTAGAGGGGACCATGTGGCTGATGGGCTTTTAGTCATGGGTGTGAGAGCCTGGGTAATGGGGGAGAAAGGACTGGCAGGAGCTAGACTGCTGGAGTCAACAGAAGAGAAGGGAGGGTGTGTGGTCCACAGAGTTTGCACCCCATAGCTAGGCTCTGGAGTCTTCTTCTCCCTACCGATCAGGAGCTTTGAGGGCTTCCCTGCCAGGCTTTGTTCCTTCCAAGGATGGTTGGCCCAGCATATGCCATGCGGTTCACTGCTGCTTCATGACCCTCTACCTCTTGAGGTGGCTACTCAGCTCTGGGTACTCTAGTCTTCCCACAAGTCTGTGTGCTGGGCCATCTGTCGGGATGCTTAGAGGTTTTGGGTAAAAAGGAAAACTGAGCCCCTAGATCCCAGGTGCCACCACTTAGCCTTTCAGCCCCAGCATGTGTTGTTCTTCTGCTTCCTGTTTGTAGCACCTACCTCTCGATCTCAGCATCCTGGGGCAGGTAAGCTAAAGCCTTGACCAAGGTACATTTCTTGCATCTGCTAGCTACAGGAGGAGCCTGGATGTCAGGCATGTTTTTGACTCTCAGATCTCTGCTAAGTAATGTGTCTAGGGGCACAAAAAGGATGTCCTCATAACTGCTCCCAGGCCTCCACCCTGTAAACAGAAAGGGAAAACTGATTCTGCCAACAGGAGAGAAACGTTTCCTAGTTGCTTTTTATGCAGGCTGCAAAGGAAGAGTACATGTTGAATGTTACCCTGGATGTACTGGAGTGAAAAGAGTAGGGTTGGGTCAAAGTTTACCCTTGATTCAGAATGTGACTTGGACACATCTTTGGGCCCCAGTCATCTGTAAACTGAGTGAAGAAAGGACTGCTGGTCCTCTCCATACCACCACCTGTGTTAGGTTAGAAGACTCAGTCTCTTGAGGGGTGGTACAGGTTCAGGATGCATCTGTCAAACCCCACCAGCCTCTACTCAGAGCACCTGTATGTGGCAGGAAGAGCTGCAGCAGGATCCTTCTGTATCTTATTTGTGCATTTTATAGTTGATAGGACTCCAGTTTCATGCCTTAGAGTGTTTGCTGAGCACACTTGGGTGTTCTCAAAAGTACCTGGAGCACTAGGACCATCTTCCCACTGCCTTCTGACAGGAGGGCCCAGGATCCTGCTGAGTTTGTGGCAGCCATACTGGGCTCAGGAGGACTGCAGGTACCTTTGGCAGAAGGTTTCTAACATTGCCTACCCATGAGGATACATCCCTGTAGGAGAAAGAAAAGTGGGCAGATGGACGTTGGGCAGAATTACCACTCAAAAAGTGTGGGATTCTGTGCCCATTCCCATAGTGCCAGGTAATAGCCCAATTGATTCAAACTTGTGTTCTCTAAGTCAGAGTGTCTGTATTCTTCCTAACCAAGACTGTCATGTCTGGACTTATGATAGCCACATTTGGGGTAAGGAAGAGTAAATTTGGAGTTGGTAGCTATTCAGAACAATCTGGCATTTTCCCCAGCTCCCCTCTCCAATTATTGCTCAGCTGTGCTGCCCTTCACTGTCTAGTTGGCTCACTGTAGCCATTCCAAGCCAGGTGGTAACACCTGCCTGGAATACTCATTTGCTTCCTGTGGGCACTGCCTATCTGTAGGCAGTGTGTAGTCTCCTGGGTGAAGTGAGGCAGCTCCCAGACAGGAATCGACAGGGTGTGCATAGCTACCAGGAGGCTGAGTATTCAGAAGACTATGGCAGGTGGGTGGCTGCAACAGAGGTTTGTTCAGGGCAGAGTAAAAGAGCACTTTTCCTGTGGGAACGTGCATGGAAGGTGTTTGCTGAACCTTCACTGTGTCAGAAGTCATCTAGGAATCTCCAGTAGTTGCACCAGTTTATACACTTACCAGCAGTGTAGATGGGCCCCCCACTCCTAGTCTTGCCATCCTTTGTTACTATTTGAATTTTTGTTTGTTTATTCATTGTGGTACCAGGGATTGATCTCAGGACCTTGTGATTACCAGGCAGGAGTTTATGCCACTGAGCTATCTCCCTAGCCCTTGTTTGATAGTCATTCTTTCTGGATTAAGATAGCATCTCAGTGTGGTTTTAATTTATGGTTCTATAATGCCAAGTGATATTGAACATTTTTTGATATTTTTATTGGTGGTTTGCACTACTTCTTCTGAGAAGTATGTTCATTTCAGTTGTTCATTATTGACTGGGTCTTTTAGATCTTTTCCAAATTGGAAGAGGATCTAGGGACTGAAGGAGAAAGGAAAGGTAAAAGGGAATTAAAAAATTAAGATATGTTAAGTACAAATATCTATTCCCTATGCTGAATGTAAATATTATTACAAAACTATACTAATATTTTTTAATTTAACTATAAAATTTTAATAAAAGAAATTGAATTTATTGAGAAGCCATCTTGAGAATTCACCATGAGCTTGTTGTAAGTCCTGAGCAGTCAAGGCTGTAGCAGAATTGATTTGATAATAACCCTTGGAATTTGCTGAAGGAGTCAGAGAGAGAGAGAGAGAGAGAGAGAGAGAGAGAGAGAGATATCAGTTACTGTGGGTGACACTTCATAGATGTTCCCTACTTGTCCCCAAAGAAAAGAGTGCCACTCACAGCCTGTGGTGTTGCAGTCCAGTCCAGTATGGGGCAGGAGTGGGGGCGTTGAAGGCTCTTAGTGGTCCTTGCTGCTTCTGACTTAGTGGTCCTGAGAGAGAGTCTGTCAAGGTCACAAAGACTCTTCAGGGCCAAATGGTAAGGGAAAGAGAAATGGAGTTTTCCAGTCTGCAGAGCAGCCTGAAGTCAGACTGTCTATCTGCCCCTTTCCTGCAGTTGTGCTCAACCTCTCTGGAATAGAGCAACAGCCACTTCATATTAATCAGGAGCTAATTGCTCCCTGAATGTCTCTTTCATGGTGATGGCCGTTCCTTGGGGATTCTGATGATCTTGCCTTGTGAGCAATGGGCACTCATATCCCTTGTTACCTTCTAGACTTCTGTCAAACTGCTGGTCTCCCTGCCTGACTCATTGCACTTGCTTCACCTTCCCCCGTCTTCTCTGGACAGATCTGGAAGAAGTATTTATTGTGGACAGATATTGCATGATATTGGCAGAAGCTGGCAGCTCTGATGCATAGTAAGGTTGCTGAAGATGACTAGCACACAGCTAGAGCTGTGGCCCTTGAAGACACTTTTTCTTCCTTGACTTATGAAATAAAGTACTCTCTGTTTCTGCCTCTGCCTTCTCCAGGGCTGCTGCTTGCCCTGGGCCTAGCGTTTCTGTGGCTCATCTCCCTATCCTTCCCTGCACGTTCCTCTCTGTCCTTGTCCAGTTTGTCCAGCCTCTGTATCCAGCTCTGTACTCTGATAACAGTACCTTACATTTATAAAGTGCTTTTGTAGTTTATTGAGTATTTTTACATTTATGTTTTTTCTCCTGATAATAGGCCTGTGTGGTGAAATAATCCATTTAGGTTTGGGTGATACATTGAGGCACAAAATGATCAAGCCAAAATTTGGTTGCAACTCTGCTCCTAATGGATTTGATTTTCATGCTGTACAGTTTATGGTTGGGACATGTAAGGGTCCTCCCTCACCCATTTCTGCCATACCTACATTCCCACCACTCCGCCTGCGTTTTCCACTGATCTTTGTGTCACAAGCTCTCCTTTGTACCATCATGTATTTGACCTGTACACCTCCCAGACCAGCAACTGTTCTGTGCTGCATCCTCTTACTACCATTTTCTGGGTCCATTCCCATGGTATTTCCTCCATTTTCCTGTCCCTAGTTGCTCTCAGTCCACTGCCATGCAGCTGCCAAGTTCTTCTGCAGGCCTCCTCCTGGTTAACAGTGCTTTCTGTTTCCACACAAGGTGTCACCACTGTTCACAGAAGCCAGCACAGTTTATGCTCCTTTGCCAGTGTCCCTTGGGCCTTTGGCCTACACTCTACAGGGCCCAAGCACCCCATGAGCCAGTCAGATGAGCCCTCAGTGTTCTTTTTCCAGCCTATCTTACAGAGTACTCAGGATAGCCAACAGGAATGGTCTCATGTCAATTGTCTCCCTTTCTTTCTGCATGCTTTTCTTCCTACCCATAATTCTTTCCAGACCAGTTATCTATGTCATAGACCTGCACCCTTTTAAAGGTTCTATCTGTGATCCTCTTCTTCCTAGCTCCTCAAGCAGGAATCTCTCAGCTCCATGTGGTGTTTTATTATCAGTCAGCTACCCCTAACTGTGTCTGCTCATGCCTTGGTCTTATGTGTATCTGATGTTCTGAGGGCAGAGTCCATGCCTGATTTACCTAACAGGTAAGTAATGACTATGATAAGCAAGTATTTGCCAAGTACTTTCTGACAGGTGCTATCCAGGGGATCACATACACTATTTGGCCTGTTCATCAGATCATTCCTCTAAGAGTGATGTTCATTTTGTGAGTCTGGAAACATCCTCAGAAGTTACCTTATTGATTGGAAGCCTCCAAGCAGAAGACATTGCTAGGTTTGAGCTCTGGATGCCTGACTCTATACGCTGCATGCTTTCCTCACACTGTGTCTTGGGTGAGTGCTGGTGACTATTCTTTGTTCTCCTACCATGCATGTGAGTAGAGCTAGTTGAAATTATGTCATTTTGTTTTATTTTTGGTGTTTTAACACTGGGGAAGAAGCCCAGGGTTACATTCATGCTAGGAAAACACACTTTGTAGCTACAGCCCCATCCTAGGAGCTTCATTTTAAATAAAGACTTTATTTTTAAAGAAATTAAAATGTCTTTGGTTATATGATGAGGACTACCTTTGCTAGGTCTGCAGCTGGTCTATGGTATATCTTGCTGTACCACTGACATGGCACATCTTACACGCAGCCTTCTGTGAAGGTCAGGTACCTGCCAGCCTCCTTTTATACCTCCACGGTTCACTAAGGTACTCTCATCTGGATTTATCTGTGTCTCTTCAGTCTCAGGCATTGTTTTTTTTTTTTTTTTTTTTTTTTTCTGTATCCCCTACATGCTAAGTACCCTTGTCTTTGACTGCTACATAAAGCACAATTCACTTTGCTTGTTTCAGATGCTTCTTTCTGATTTCAAGTGCTACCCAGGGTTCTGCACCAGTATCTGTTAGGCAGAGCTACATTGACACTATCATAGGCCTTCATGATTTCACAGACTTTGATCCGATTCGCTAGAAATCGTGTTTTTCCAGAATGGTGATCATGACATTTTCGAGTCCTTGTCGTATCTTGCTTTTCCCTTGTCTTCACCTTAGAGTTGGAGAGTCTGGAGGTGGGGCATTGCTTCCCTCCCCTAGATCTGCTTTTTGAGTACACACAGGAAAATGTCTCCTGTGCAAAGAAGCCATGAGAAGCCCTGTCTGTGCACCCATACCCAGGTGAGGCTGCCCATGCTGAGGTCAGCTTCTCAGCAGTCTTGCTGTCACCCATCTCAGGCTGGCCCGCTCAGGTGCCATGTCCATGACCAGAGTCCATTCTTGGTGTTATGATGGAGCACTGGAGGATGTGGAGCTTGGCGCTGTCATTCCTGTGCCCACTGGGGGCTGCCAGGCCTATTAATGGTGGTAATGGGCACATTAGTCTGCCCTTAACAAAGGGCTTAGACCCTTGGAGAGACTGAAGTGAGACCAAAGTGGGGCCCTGAACTTGATTCTGTGCCCTCTTTTAATGTTCTCTTGGCTCTCTTCTGGCCTCCTGCATCTTCCTCTTTCCCCTTTCCTCCATGCTTTGGTAATTACTTCATTTGCAAGCATGGTCTTGTTCCTCCCCATCTCAGGTCAGAATTTGGAAGGGCTTTGTGATTATTGGTTTCTTTTTATCTGGGGTTACCCAGTGGTGGTGAACAAAGATGGAAGGATGTTATTAGAGATGGTTAGGGAGGTTTGGTGCTGAGGCTGCAGAGCTTTGAAAGGCTGATCTTCATAAATGATGGGTGTGTCTGAGTAGGGAGAATTAAGTTGGTTCTTTAAAAAAGTTTATTTTTATCACAAAATAAATATGTAGTCATTGAGAATATTGGAAAGAACAAAGAGGTACAAATATAGCACAAATTATAATCATTCCAGTGCCATGTTTCAGAGAAAATCACTGTTCACCTTTCACTGTATAGGGGCCTGTGTGGGAGGAGGTCCTTCTGTGCAAAGGACACCTTTAGTTTTAAGGACAGAAGAACATGAGATAGTGGGTTCTCGGGGCCTCAGGCTTCCTTGGGGCCTTCCAGTGCTGGCTGTGAGCACCAGCTGTCCACTGTGGAGGACACCTCCACAGTGCCTCCAGGGCCTTAGTACCATAATGAGGAATGGAGTGTGATGGCAGGGCCAACATGGGAAGGAATTGCTCTAGGAGCATAGTAGAACTTAGAAGCAGCAAACAGATAGTAGCTGGGCCCACATAGACAGCCCCTGCCCAGAGCAGTGCCCAGCAGCCGGCCTAGCCATTCCTCCCAGTCCTTTTATACCTGGAACCTTCCTAGTTGGCCAGCACAACAGGTGGTAATGGTCATGGGATGTGTGAGGCTGCAGGATTGTTTTTTATTTTTATTTATTTTTTTTTTCTGCCTCCAGGGCCTCAAGAGATGAACACAGCCAGTGTAAATTTTGTTGATCTTTACAACACTTGAAGCTTGCCCACAACTGCCTTGCTTTGTACCCCATACCTCTCAGGCCAGCCTTTCATTCATGAACTAGCTCCTTGTGGGTGCTATGCTTCCCCAAGCTTGGTTACTGGTGCCACCAGAGGCAGGCAGAGCCCCTGGCTCTGGGAGGGTATTGTGATGTCTGTGAGGGGTAGCCCATTCCAGGCAGGGAATGGCATGCAGGAATGCTCCCCCTAGCAGGTGTGTGCACATGTCTGCACAAGAACTGAGGCCAGAGAGAAACCCCAGCCCCCTGGACTCCCCTAAGCCCCAGGTCCTTATATAGCCATCCCTATGCTCCCAGAGCCTAGGGTTGGAGCCAGAGCCCCTCCTACTGTACACAAGCAGGGCACTGGCTGAGCCTGGGCTGACTCCCAGGATCGTCTTGTCATCACAGCAGGAGTCAGCTGTTAGTTTGGGATGCCTTCCCTCATGGAGCCTTCAGCCAGAAATATAATCATGCTCTTTGCCAAGAGCATTGGATCTTGGCAGGCATCCTTGTGGCCTATTTTAAACTAAAGGGAGCAGAGTAAGGTGCTTCCCAGGCTGAGTCAAGGACCCTTCCTTCAAGGGATGCAGTGGGCTTGCCAGTGGACACCTATGGGTGGAGGCATAGGGAAGCAGGATTAAGAGTTATGTGGCATGTCCTCAGCTGGCACTTGGAGGGTTTCTTGGTCCTGTTCCCCCAGTGATTGCTGTGTGTGCTTAGCTGTGCAGAAAGTAAAGGCTCACACTTGCCTGGCAGTCTGTCCAAGTTGTTTTCTGACCTCAGAGGGTAGTTTGCCTGCTACAAAACCTACTCCTTTTTTTTTTTTTTTTTTTTTTTTTTGTCTTTCTGAGACAAGAGTGTTGCTATGCAGTTCAGGCTGGCCTTGAGCTCACTTTTGTAGCCCAGGCTGTTCTCAAACTTGCAGTGATCTTCCTGCCTCAGCCTAATAAAACCTACTCTAAGCAGATTCCAGTTCCTAAGGAAGAGAGAGAAAAAAAAAAAAAAAAAAAAAAAAAAGAAAGGTCATTTACCGTGTTAGGCATTGCCTTGCTTCTTTTGGATTTGGAGCCCTGTGGGCTCAGTGGACAAAGTAGGTGGCTCATGAAGGATTTAGCATGACTTGGTGATTAAAGCTTAGATTCCAGCCTTGGCCTGCTGAGCTTCTTACTTGACAAGTTCTTCTCTTCTACCCTTCCTCCCCATTTCTTCCCCTCTCCCTCCGCCTCTCCCTCTCTCCCACCTTCCCTCCCTCCATCCATCTGTCTGTCTGTCTGTTTTCTTGATGAGAGGTTGTTGGAACAGGGTCTCTAGTCCAGTCTGGCCATGAACTCACAGTGATCCTCCTGCCTCAGCCTCCCAAGTGTTGAGATTACAGGTCTGCATCACCACACCTGGCCACTTGAACAAGTTTTTTAATCCAGGTACGTGGGGCTGGTGATGCTGCCTGTGCTTCAGGTCATGGTGAGCCTACTAGGAGTACAAGTGCCTACCACAGCCTTCACAGCTTGTAGGATGTTTCTGCAATAGTGCCCAAGCTCATAGAGCACAGGCCCCTCAAGTCTAATGTGGGCTTACATGCGAACTCAGCTCTTCATTAAAATTTCACAGAACAATAGGGGATAGGCATCTCTAGGCACTGCTTCCAGGAATAAGGGGGGTTAATGAGTGGGTGGGAGGGGTGTGGGATGCTAGCTGCTTAAAGGCAGCATGTTCTTTAGAGTATTTCTGTCTGCAGTGGCCTGACCTGTTGGAGTGCTTTCTGGTCAAGCATCTATCTCTTAACTGAACCATGTGGAGACAGCTCTGTGGATTCTGATGTCCAACAGAGAAATGGAGGGATTGGTTTGGTGGGGTCCAAAGCTGGGAATCAATGCTGGCCTTACTGGTTTGTCATCCCCTTGGGTAACATAACAGTGCCTACCTCCTAGGACAGGTGTGAGGTTAAGTGGAGTAATGCATAACAGCACAAGGATGGTGCCTTGAACACAGGTCTTGTTCCATAAATGTGAGTAGTGATGGCTGTACCTACTCCTTTGGATTGGGTATGGACTGCCTGTGGAGAGCCCTGGCTCTTTTCAATTCCTTTAACTACCTTCTACAATAGTCTACTGCCCAAATAAATTGCATGCCCAACAGACCTCTACAAAAAAAGAACCCTAAAACGAATAGCACCTGGGCTTTCTTTTGTCCATGCTGCTACTGCTGCTGGCAGTGTCCAGCACCTGTGGCATGTTTACTAGACAACAGGTGGTTTTAAATCACTCATGTATATTACTTATTTAGCTTTGTGATGGCATTGGCAGGGATACTGTATGTACAGCCCTTTAACCTTGAGAACAAGTGGCAGATGTGCAGAACTACTGATGGACTGCCTTCTCCCTGTCCTGTCTGTCTGTGCCCTGGTGACCCACTAGTGACAAGTGTGGACCCCTTATTTTATCATGGAGGTTTCTCTTTGCATGTACAGCCTCATACAGGATGGGTGTTTATGCACAGTGTGTTGACTGTTGAGCAAACTGTATTTATTGGTTTCCAGGGGACAGGGGAGAGGCTGGACCCAAGGTGGCAGCTGTTCTGTCACCAGAACTGCTCTGACGCCTGCCTGCCCACCCTGTGGGCTTCCTGTTATGGCCATCAGATCCCCTCTGTCCCCCAGAGCCCAAAATAGCAGTATATAGTCAGGAGAGGCAATGAGGAGCAAGGCGTGTGGCTGGGACAGTCAACCTTGGGGCTTCTGGCCTGGCTGTGGCGCACTAGCGCAGGCTTTTTATAGAGGTGGTTAGGCGAGCCTGCGTACACTGTGCATGGGCCCCATCTGACTATGGCATGTTGACTGCGCAGCAGTAGCCTGAGGAGACATGGCCCCAGTACTGACCTGGGTTTGAGTCTCCAAGCAGCTGACTCACTGGGAGCAAGCACTCAGGGCAACCGAGAAAGGAAACAGGCTGTGTCCAACCTAGTTCTGTTATTAAAATTTCATCTAGCACCTTCTCCTTCCTCAGCCCTTTGCCATCGTATTTGTGACACTGTTCCTGTGCCGCCCCATATGTGGTCCTTGTGAGCTACTGCAGGGAGCATAGCACTGGGCTGGTATTAGTTTCCTGGAACAGCTAATGTGCTGTCTGTCTTTTTGTTTGGTGGCAGGAGTAACAGGTTTTCAGAACAGACTTCTCTTGGTGGCTAGCATGATAACGTGGAAGCCATACTGCCCTTTTGTTTTGGTGACCCTCAGCATAAGATGAGAATCTGTAGACAAACAAGCTTTAGGTGAAGTCTTCACACAGGCCAGTAAGTCTACACTGGAGGGTGGGTGGTGGTTAGAATTCTTAAAAGTCTTGCTGGTCTCGGGAAGAGTAAGGTGCAGCAGGGGTGACAAATTGTGTAGGAATAAGCCTGATCTTTCGTAATTCTGGCATAAGTGGTACCGGTCATCAGGGCAGAGGCTTCTCAGTTTCCTTGAGTTGAGGAATAGTTTGTCTCTTGCCTTCTATGTCCTGGCATGGGTGCTAGCTGGTCACCTACCTCCTTTGCAGAAGCTGAAGTACCTCCCATACCCACAATTAGACCCGTAATGTTCTTCTGCTCTTCTTCAGAAGCATTGGGCTGTCAGGAACAGGGAGGTGAGGAAAGGAAAGGAGCTGAGATAAAGAGGAAGCTGGACTAGGATGAGGGCACTAAGCACTGAGTTGGTACAGAAGCTGCAGCAGCCACCTTGCACCTGATGGCAGGCCTGGGTCTAAGAGCCTCCTGAAAGAGGAGAGTCTGTGTTGAATGCAACCTCTGTGCATCTGTGGTTATAATGCAGAGCCCCCTGGCACCCAGGGAAGGCACTTCTGGCTCCTGAAAAGCCTGTGTGGTGGAGTTCCTGAGGCCAAGGCCACAAGCCTGGCCCTTGGCAGGGCACTGAGATACGATGGGAGGTGTCTGGTGCCCCCCACTTGCACCCCCCCTGCTTGTGGCTTATAAATAGTCTATGACGGCTGCAGTGAGTACTGCTTCTAACGTAATTGTCGATTTTGGGAGTGCCCTGGCTAGGGTTGGGGGATGGCTGAGGTTAAATTTGGCCTGGCTAGCTAATTGGCATTTCTTGAGCTGGATGCTAAACCCTTCAGGAGGTCAGATAAGCTCCCTTGTGGTGCCTCTGATCTTGACTTTGGAGGCCAAGTTAACTCTTTCAGGTGTCTGTAGAAAAACCCCACGTCATGACCATTTTGCCTATCCTAAAATATGGTGTACTTTGCAAGGGACCATCTAAGGGAGTACATGGTTGATTGCACTGTGGCCATTTCCTGACAAGCCTGTTACACGAAGAGGGCTGTCCTAGACAGGCTTGGGATCAATGAAGAAAGCAGCTGCTTCTCCCTGGGTGGGACCTGGCTTTGTGAATGTGAAGGTGAGTGGGCAGGAGAGCCAAGGTGGGTAACACTGAAAGTTGGGTGTTCCTTTTTCCTCACCCTGTCAGCCTCATATGGTTTTAGAAGCCAGAAGACCTCTGCCCTCAAGCATCCAGTGATTCTTTATTATGGTCAGCAAGAACCGAAGGCTTCTAGCTCTTTCATCCTTGGGTTTTTGTGCCCTTTCATCCCAGTCCAGTCTATTGATGGTGTGAGCATCTATTTGATGTTCAGTGGGGAGGGAAGGCCTCTGGTCCTCCCCCCAGAGCTGAGGGGTGACAGTGGGCAATGCTCAGCTCTTTTTCCTTCATGCCCTGGCATCTTGATGTAATTCCCTTTCCCAGTCTCCTCATGCCCACTTTCTCCCTTGTGTGCTTGTGTGCAGGATCCTGCTTCACTTCCTGCTAAAATCTGTAGCCATGCTTATGGACTTCTTGGAACCTTCTCTTTCCAAGCCTAAAACCCGGTCCCTGTGGAATGTTGCAGCCCCCATCAGGATGTTTGTAGCTTTATGGCTGCATTTCTCTGTGCCTCATGTTTCTTCATCACAGAACCATGGCACCTGAGAGCAACAGTGACTGCTCCATTATAAACTCAACTAGCTGAAATCTGCTGAGGCACAGTTGGGATAAATTATGCCCAACAAGCTCTCCTGTTAAGAGCCAGCCCCTCTGGTGCTTCTTCCTGTCTTCCTTCTAGCATCTTAAGGGGCTCCTCAAGGTAGCCCATTGTCTGTCCCCATTCTTCTTCTTCTTCTTCTTTTTTTGCTTTTGTTTTTGTTTTTTGTTTTTTGCAGGACCAGGGATTGAACTCAGGTCCTTGTATATGCCAGGCAAGCACTTATTTCACTGAGCTATCTCCCCACCCCCCTGTCCCCATTCTTACAACCTTCTTTCATCTCAGATAACTTCTTCCTAACTACCAGCTATAAGTCAGGAGACTTGAGACAGAGGGCTTATGCAAAGGAGCCCAGAGATGGAACAGATCCATTAGTCCTTTCTGTTTTCTCATGGTCCTTACTAGAGCTCTGAAAGTGCATTTTGCTTTCTCCAGTGGTTCAGGCCCAAGGCTCAGTATTGAATGAAGGGATAAAGAGACCCAGCCTTGAGATAGAGGTCACGGTGGGGGAAGCATGTTTTCAGGACACAAGGACAGATCCTATGCAAAAGGCACTGTTCATAGTGTGTTTCACATACAGAAAGGAAATGCATTCAGTTCAAGCAGGTGTTTTGAATTTTGAGCATTCTGAGTTGAAGTAGTTTTGGTGCCTATTTGGGAATGCTCGATTACATCTCCTGATGAACTGGGAAAGAAAGACCCAAGCTCAGCCTGGGTCCATGTGCCTGAGTCAGGTTTGGATTTTAGCTCCTTCTGGATTTTATCTTCTCATAGGCTGACAGTGCAGTGCTTTGTGTGACTGTCAGAATCCCTAGAGGGTACTTATACTTCTCCCATAGAAGTGGCCTGTTGCACAGGAGGTGCTTTCTGTCTTTGGTGATATGACTTCTACTGAAAGGGTAGACTGTAGGATTACCTTGAAGGTTTGGCAAAGGAGGCCACAGTTTTCTTGAAGTTAGACACCAGCTCCCCTGAGCAGGGGGTGCCAGCAATCTTGAAGATTGCATCTCCAAGTAAAACCTGTTTCTATCTTTTAAAAAGTAATTTCTACTTCCTGAGATACAAAGCTGCTAAGTAGATGGGATAGCACCACTTCTAGTTTGAGGTTGTCTGTTTTGTGGGTACCCTGGGTACAGTACCCTGAACCTTTCTGCTCACAGAAAGGTTCCTTCTGACTCCTGAGCCAGCCCATATGTCAAAAAACACACTTTTGAGAGCTTAAGGGAGATGTGGAGCCACAAAGTGCAAGCGTCTGCATTCTACTTGTCCTCCTCATCTCTCCAAGGCTACTGCTCTTTTTTCCCCTCTCATTTCTGTTGAATAAGCAAAAGCAAGACCTGATTTATTCCTGGGATCGCATATGAAAATGCATAGTAATTGTTTCTTTTTGCTATTGTCAATATGTTTCTGTTCCATTCATTGAACCTTCCTCAGCTCCTTCTGCCAGCTCACACTTCAGCTCCCTAGCTCACACTTTTAACTCCTACGTTATCCTCATTATCCTCACTCTTTTACCTTTTTGAAAGGGGTGTCATAACCCCTCTACAACCCTTGGCAGTGGGAGCAAAGTTCCTTGCTATGGGGGAGACAGGGTGAAGGACAGGTGGGAGGGGCTGCTGGAGCCTGCTGATCCTTTCTGAGCCACCCCCTTCCATTCTCACCTGATGCTGCCCCTCCCGTGGTGGGAAGCACCCAGACTCAGCAGTCATGGATCCTGACTTATATCATTGATCTTGACTCAATCACAAGTTGAGGTGTGATTAACATTCTTGATTTAATGTCACTGTGGCCTGAAACCTTGCCATCTTCCTTCACTGTGTTTGTGTGCATTTCAGGGTTCACTTTCTGTGGTGGGGTAGTAAATTGACTGGTAAGTAAGCCGCCTCTCTGACCTTGGTTTCCTTAGTCAAGGGCTTGAGTTATGATGTCATCTCAAATGGACTAAGGGCAAATGACACCACATAGCTCAGGCTGGCACACCTGGCATTTGGTGTGCATTTTTTCCTTCCTACTGCCTTCCCTGAGTGCAATGAGGTCACTCTATTGGTGGTAGGGGCCCTAGTTCTAGCCTCCCAGATTGGACAAGTCACATAACCTTGTGGAGCCTCAACTTGCTTGCCTGTAAGATGGAATGAAAGCATCTGTTTTACTTGTCTCCTCTTGTTAGGGTGCCAATCAGTGAAAGTTGAGCCTCTTAGGGCCAGAAGGACTTGAATGTTACTCATTTCATCTTTTGTAGGTCTCTCTCTCTCTCTCTCTCTCTCTCTGTGTGTGTGTGTGTGTGTGTACTGGAGATTACATCCAGGACCTTGTATTGAGTTGTAGTCCTAGAAACCCTCCTCCTCCTCCTTCTCTTCTTCCTCCTTCTCCTTCTCCCCACCCTCCACACCTCTCTCTCTAAATTGTGAGACAGGGTCTCACTAAATTGCCCAGGCTGGCTTCAAACTTCCCTTATCCCTTAGCCTGTGGAGCAGTTGGCATTCCAGGTTTGTGCCTTGTGTGGCTCATCTTGTGTTTTACAAATGAATGGGAAAATAGAGACAAAGGGAATCAGACATACTCCAGGTCTTATAGACAGCAGGCAATATCTGCTCCCTGTGCCTTCTGGCTTCCTCACCTGTCTATTAACCTGCAAGCATATGTCAAGTATGCACCTCCCTGTGTGTAGTGGTATACAGACAGATGGCCTTTCTTTTGCCATATGCTATGGCTTGGTCAGGGCATCAGCCTGGAGGAGGCTTTGAACCCTATGCATCAGGGAGGAGGTATCCCTTGAGACCCCCTTCCGTCCTCTGCTAGGACTAGAGTTGCTACTTCCCAAATGAGGGAGGCCCTATTCCTAGCGCTATATTCCACATAGCTTGGGTGCATGGAGAGGTCTGAAGGGGACTACGGCCTGTGCAGCCATTGCAGGCATAACACACACTCAGCAAAGGCTAGCACTTGAAAGTGGAAGCATGATCTGGTATGCAGGCAGTGGGACGCCTGCAGAGGACAGTGAGGCATGGGCAACTCTGTCCAGGCTTCAGCTTTAGCTGGACCTTAAAGGTCCTGGAAGGGAAGGAGAGAGTGCTATAAGAAAAAAAAGGGAAGTGTTTTGGTCAGGAGAAAAGGCTGAGCAAGCTCTTGAGGTGGAGGCATGACATGGGTATTTGACAGGTGAACCTGAAGTTCACCCTAAGGGTGGGGGGTAGACTCTGGAAGAGTAAGGTTTTTACTTTTGGAGATATCCGCATAGTGTCAATAATTGGGCATGCAAGTGTGGAATGATTAGCTTACCTAATAGAAACTGAGCACGATGGTAGCTCAGGTCCTTGTGCAGGGCTGGCCTTTACCTATTGCTGTGAACTTGGTTCACCCACTAGAGGACATAATCAGGCCAGAAGGCAGCATGGAGCCTTTCTGAACTGCTACCTCTCTGAGAAGTCCTTGTGGAGTGGGGTACCTGTAACCCCATGAGGGGGTGAGAAACCTCAGTCTAGCTGTGTATTTCCTCTGGCCCCTTCTGGGTCACAGTGCAACTTTGTACCCGCCTGTCTGCTCACCTCAGCCTGCCTCCTCTCAAGCTGGCTTTCCGCTTATCTTAATTTATTGATGAAAACTTGTTTTATGGTCCAGAGTGCAGACGGCAGCAGCTCCCTGCCAAAAGAAAGCATGCTGCAAATCAGGAAAGTGAGCCGCCTTCTAGAGATGGGTGGCTTGGGACGGGGAGGCTGGGAGTAAGAAAAACAGGCCTGGGTGGAAACACACTGCCTTGGCTTGGGTTGAGGAGGGCTGTAAGAAGCCAGTAACCAGCCCCCTGGCCACCTGAGACAGGCTGGGGCAGTCCTGGTCCTAGTCCAGCAAGGCTTCTCCACCTCTTCCCAATGCTGATTCTTGGTATACAGCTGCTGTGCCTGGCCTCTGTTACCTGAGTGAATGAGGCATACAGGCCATAAATACTAATAATGGCTCCCATTTATAGCTGTGTGCAAGGCACCATGCTAGGAAGTTTATTTTCATGAATCTCATTTAATTCTGACTACAACTGTATGTGGTAGGCACTGTTAATCCCCTACTACAAAACAAGCACTAGAGAATTCCCCTAGCTAGTAAATGAAGGAAGTGGAAACCTGAACCTGGCCTACCTGGCTTCAAGACCAGAGTCGCCCATGGCCTTCTCTGACCATCACTGGCCAATGCTCTTTTTTGTACTTGGGCTACTTCCTAGCCTGGATTTGTAGGCTCGACTGGCTTGAGCATCCTGGGATGGAATCCCAGTTGACCCTGCACTGTAGAAGCCAGCATGTGCCTTCCCCGAACTGGACAGCTTTGAGTTCCTTCTGTGCTTTACCCAAAACTCTGTGTCTTTGGTTATATTGTTCATGTCCCTGCTTACCATATAATAGCCAGACTCTAGTAAGCTCTAGTTCTGGTCTACAAAACAGGGTAACAACTCCCTACAAGGTTGCGGTGGCCATTTGCCAATATAGCATGCACAGAAGGTTCTGGGAAATGAATGGTGCAGGACTATCATTTGTGTGTGCTTTTCTGTTTCTGGAGATAGAGGAGCAAAGGATGTGTGTGTTGGGTACGGTGGGGGGACTCCATACTAACCTATTTTGTCCCCTGCTTCCCATTGTAGAGGTATAGCCAACCATTATCACAACTCTGGTGCATAGTCTAAAAAGTAGGGGGACTCTCTGGGCTGGATTGCCACAGCCTTCAACCCCTGCATGTGCACCCTGTCCACACTTGTCCTTTCCTGCTGGTCCCAGGCCACCTGTAGCCCTGCTGGTTTCCCCTACACTGGATGTTTCTGGCCGCTGACTCTGCAACTCCTTGGCAGTTCATTCTCACTTCTCCCAACTCAAACTGAGGCAGAAAATATTAAAAATGTTTGCTAAATGAGGTTTGGGGGTTTTCTGAGGCCTGTAGGAGACACAAAGATCACAAAATTGGGAGTCACACAGCAAACTAATTAAAATTCCAGCTCTGCCAGCTCCATATCTGAACTTAGCACGTTCAACCAATCCTTCATGTCCCCATTTTGAAGTGGGGAAAATAAGAGCAACTACCACAGATAGCTCCTATGGAATGTACCTGACAGGTCCTGCCACACTGTAGCTCCTGTCTTCTTCTCCACTGTCACCCTTCTTGCCTCTGTGTCACCCCCACAGTGGTCACCAGCACTGCTTGTTTGTACTTGGTGCTAGTCCTTGGGGCCCAACACAAGACTTCTGTGCTGGCCTCGAGAGTCCTAGCAGGCTCTGAGACTGTCTCTGCAGGCTGCCCTGCCGCAGAGCCTGCTTATGCAGAGTGTACTGTAGCCGGCCTTCCTGTGTCCAGCAACACCTTTGTTGGTCTGCTGAGAAGAAGCATGGCTGGTGACTGAGACCTCAGCAGAAGAGCAGCATGATGGTAAAATGTGACTTGGGAGTCACATTTCTTGGGCTCCTCTGCTGCTTAACTTCCCTTTGTTTTTGCTGTATTATGGGACAAAAACACCCTGTCCCCTAGATTGGGAGGATTGAAGAGAACAGCACAGGCAAAGCGATCAGATAGAGCTGGGCACACGGTCAGACCTCCTGAGTGCTTGAATGTCACCTTCTGCAACAGAGCAGGGAGATTGAACATCAGGCCAAGGGTGTATCCAGCAAAGCATGGCTGCACATGCATCTATGACCTTGGGCACGTATGCCTGCTGACATTGTAGACAGGTGGTTTTCAGCAGAGTACCTGTGATGCAGTGTGAGTGTTGCATATCAGAGGGCAGACCTTAGTCTCCTATCCTGCCAGGTGCACCAGGAGGCAGCACAGCTTGACACAGTGGGGAAGAAGTGGTTGTCACTTAGGCTGCTGTTGAGCATTTTTGGCAGAGACACCTGAACTTAGCCAGTGTATATCCTCCACAAAGGACAGCAGATCCTGGTGTGAGTAGACATGGCTCCTGGAGGGCAATATCAGTAATTAGACTGTGGGAATAGGATCCCTAGGGAGAAGACAAAACAGGCATTGACCACATCAAAGGCAAAGGCCATATCCAGCAAAGGTATGTTTAAGTGTGGTCATCTTAGAGCTAGAGATGGGCCTGGTTGTCAGCCATAGTCTTTCCCAGCATGTTCCTGTGTAATTATGGAGCATAATTCGCTAAATGTGAGCTGTTGAAGACTACCCTCATTTCATTATTAAAAGAGCCTCCTTCTGTGATCCATGGATGCAGGCAGCAGAATGTAGGCACTCAGTAACAAAGCACTTTCATCCTGTGACTCTTCCTCATGTTCCAGGGACTTCCTTTTCCAAAACAGGAGCATGGCCTCCATCCCTACCCCTGTCCTGGAGGCTGGGGCAACAACTCAGATAACTAAGTTCTTTGCCAGAAAACTGTGATGTGGATCAGGGCATCCTTATCCTGTCATGTTCCCTGATTCTCATTTTCCAAGAAGTTTGAGCAGCAACAGGGTACCTGATATTTCAGGGGTAACCCTGCTCACCATTGTAGTGTCTTTCCTTGATCTTTCAGCAAAGCAGCAGCTCCATGAGATAGCCTTTTGGGATGCATAGCACTTTAGCACTCTGGCTTCAGTCCTGTACTCTGGGCTGCTGGAAGTCTAAGGGGCACCTGCCAGCTTCCAGCTCTGCTGTAGTCCTTGAAGACTGGTTTCTGAGCCTATATTGCCTTCCCCTGCAGCCTGACTGTGGTAGTTCTCTTTGCTTTGACATTGTCAGAAATAAATGCCTTACTCCCAGATGCATGAAATAAAACAAATGCAGAGAGGGAAGATGTGCTGGTAATTGGAAAATCCTTTCTGCAGAGCCCTCAGACAAGCTCTTCTGAGTCCTCAGCCTCTCTTGACCTCATGGTGACCTTGGGTGTTGAGCCGGTGCCTCACACTGAAGTCCCAGGCTATCTGCTCATGTCCTCCTTCTGCACAGGAGTTCAGGCATCAAGGCTCTGGGGTGCAGTGGTGAGAGTGTGTCTGTTCCTCAGTCCTGCTCCAAAGTAGAGGGTACCTGCTCTGGGCCAGGGCCAGAAATGTTATTCTGTTTGGGTGGCCTGAGTCCCATGTTGCTTCCTGAGTATGGGACAAGATGTTTCCAAGGGCCATCAAGTCCCCACCATCTCAGCAGAGGGCCATCCTTAGACAAGCTCAGAAAACAGAGCCCTCTGTAGGATTGTCCTGGTTGTCAGCCTCTCCCAAGGCTCTACTCCACATGCCTGTCCTGGCAGCACCTGCCCAAAGGGATAGGAAACTTCTGTGTCCTCTCCCTTCTTGACCAGGGCCCGGAACTGCGTCTTGCAGTCTGGGGCTCCATCTTTCCAGTAAGCATAATGAGCACACACTGGCCAGAGGGAGCCTGGGAACCTAGAGTCACCAGTGTGCTGTGTGTGTTCCTTGGACCCTGAGCCCATATACCGTGCACCAGCAGTATGGGACTGGTTCCCTGGCCCAGCTGCTCAGGCCTGGAATGTGCCATCCTTGGGAGAAAGTTAGGTACTATCCAGTGCATGGCTGCCTTGAAAGAGAACAAATGTTTAGGGTCCAGTAAGGGATCACTGCCCTTTTTTTGAGGCTGGTAGGCTCTCTACATCATCACTGCTCTGTGGCTTACTGGCCACAGTCATATTGTAGATCTTCTGGGGCTATTCTTTAGGCTTGTTCCTTGGGCAGATGCAGTCCCATGCAGGGTCCCTTAGAGCTTTCTGAGTTTGCCTCCATTTCTATTCCAGTTCCCTGTGGGAAGTAGCTTGGGATCATTCTGAGAAGGTGGAGATGCTTGCTCCTGAGAAAGCTGACCCAGGTCTGAGATTGAGTATGTCAAGCTCAGATCATCTGGGAACAGGGTGCAGGTGAGGTCCGCAGAGCTGTCTCCCCTTCTGGACAGAGGAAGGAGCCTTAGAGGGTCGATCAGCACAGCACAGGACATACAGCAGGAGCTCTTGCCCCTTGATCCACTGGGACTGGAATTTCTCAGACTTCCCTGTCTGAGAAATGGATTCCTTACCCTAGGTGAGGCCAGGAAGCTCAAACAAATGGGTACTGCTGCAGTGAGCCAGCCATGGCCCTGCCAGTAATGAGAGGCCTCTGGGCGAAGCCTCTCACAGGTCCTGGCTGAAACCAGCAAGAAGCCAGTACTGCAGGCATTTGGGCTTGCACCCTACCCGGAGCCCTTAGCCCTTTTGGGGATGGAAAGGGTTCTCCCCAGAGCGGTGTAAGACCCTGTCTGCATGAGCTCTCTCATCTCCTTGTACTCTGTGGCTTTAGGTTGCAAGAGGTATAAGTATCATAATAGCACTGGCTTCTGCCTGAGAGGGTTTTTTGGGGAACTGGAGAAAGTGACAAAATCCACTTATTCAAATCAGAACTTACGAGTTTTATTAACCCTAAACTTGTACTTCCGAGCACAATATCCTTTACATTTGTCTGGGTTTAAATATTGTCTTTTGGAATCATCTTATATAGAAAATAACCTTTTAGAATAATCAAAATGTAACTAGGTTGTAGATATGCAAATATTTTGTGTTATATTTATTTGGAGGAAAATTAGGCTCATATGGTGTGATCTCTCTCACCTATACACTGGTGATATTGGGTGCTGCAAAGTGGAATTGTGAAGAAATTGGAGGCTTTGAGAGAAAAAAGGGACAACCAAAGAATGATGCCATTTGGCTTTAAATGGCCACTGGCTCACTATAAGACAGAACTGTGCTGCAGCTATCAGCCAAAAGGCTGGGGTTCAGGCTGGATTGCAGGAAGCATGCAGGTCACAGTATGGATGCGAGAGCTGTGTCTTTGTACTTCTGCTATGACTGTACCATAGCTACAATCTGATTTTCAATGTGAGACAGGGATGGAGTGTGGAGAGTGACTCAGAGGTGAGAGATACAAAAGCCCTTTAGGCTAGTAGATTTGACAAAGGAGTTTGTTAGATACACATCTTCAAATATTAAAGGCCTATCGCACTTGTGCTTGGTGAGCTTCTTGGCAAAACCAAGCCTGATGTATGGAAGCCATAGGGAGGTGAATTTCAGAGCAAGAGGAAAGATGTCTACCTAGTGTTATGCAGGGATAGAGAGCCGTTCAGATGGGGAGTACTGAGAGCTGCCTGGCCACCTCCCCTCTTAGGGGCACATAGTGGCAGTCAGTCCTGCCTGCAAGGGTGACTTTGGTGAAGACATCTCCTGACATTGTCTCTCTGTTTCCCTCCATGCAAAATTGTGGCAGGCACCCCCTTCCTCCCTAAGCTTGTCTGAGTTGAGGCCCTGAGGACAAATGAGCATGGGGCACCCCGGAAAGTGTCTGAAATACAAAGTAGCAGTCTCTCCTGGCATTGATATATCATCTCCTGCTTCCCAGGTCGGGCCTCTCCCAGGGCTGCAGACTTCATTACCAGTCTGCATGTCAGGCAGTGAAATTAAAGACACTTTGATTTCATTTTTATTTTCCATACCCACTAATTTATTAAATGCCATTAAATGTTGGGCCTTGCTCTGGCTCAGAGTGTGCTGGGAACTGCTGAGATCTAGTGTTTAAAAATCTTCTACAAGCAAGCACCAATAGACTGCAGGGTGAAAGGACAATGTGACCTCTGACCCCAGGGTCTGGTTAGCTGTGCTGCTGCAGATGGCATGAGATTAATGTGGCCAGAAGGCATAGTATGTCTGATGGCACTGGGCAGTGGATTATACCAGGTCAGCAGGAGCTTGGGTGGGTGTTAAGGTTTTGGGGAGGCTTGGCTGCATGGAGGCTGCTTTTCCAAGTGAGTATCAGTGTCTGGGTCTGGTCTTCTTCCTTATTCATTTCTCCATCCATCCATCCATCCATCCATCCATCCATCCATCCACCCATCCATCCATCCATCCATCCATCCATCCAGTATTCAGTATTCCAGGCCTGTTTTGGGCCGTATGGTGGAAGAAGCACAGAGAAGCTGTGAGCCTGTCCCTAGTAGAATATGTCTTTTCATGAGGATGGGCAGCAAGTCTGCACAGAAGCTTGGGGCCCCTGATGAGCCCCTTTTGCCCCATCCTGGACCAGGTCACGCATGTGGAAAGAGGCAGAAGCTTGGGAGAGAGCTTGATCAAGGGGTCTGTGGGCCCAGCCCTCAAGGAGTGTTGCCTGTGCAGACAATCATGGCACATGGCATAGAGCAAAACTACAGTTAATATGGCTCACACTGAAGACAAGAAGCAACACCATGGGATATCAGACAGATCATCACTGACTTAGTTAATGAAGAAGTGTGGAAAGCTGGCCTGAGATAGGTTGGGGCCTCTCTGAGCTTCAGTTTATTTGCTATGCATATGTGGAGTGGTTCAGGGCATAAGGAGGATCCTGTGTGGCCTGTAGGCATGAGGGCTCCTATGTGTACTGAGGGGCCTGTATCTTTTCCCTCCTACAGGCTACAGGTAGCTCTCAAACAGCATCTAAACTCTGGGATTCCTAAAGGCTGTTGGGCACGTATAGGGATCTTGTCTGTGTATGATTAGATGCGGCTGTCTGGAGCCCTGAGATGAAGCTATTTTGAAATGCCTCAGCTGAGAAACAGACAAAGGGCAAGGAAGCCTCAGCCTGACCCTGCTTAGAGAAAGGTACCAGCCAGGCCTTGGCCACATGAGGGTGGGTATCACCCGATCCCCTGAGTCACCCTGCCTTGCCCCAGATTCTTCAACCTTGAGCTTGATGGTAGCTTGGTCATCTCTGCTGAGATAGCCCTCTGGTTTTGGAAGGGAAATTTCCCAAATGCCACTAGCTGAGCTTTCCATACTGAGCCCTGGCAGTGCTACTTGTAGCCTCAGGCCCACATCCCTCTCCATCATTACCCCTGCCTCACCCTCCTCCTGCCCCCTGCTCAGGCCAGCTTCCTGTCCTCTTGCTGTCCTGTCTGTCTGAGAAAGGCCTTTTTCTCCAACTCTGCATGCAGTAAATCTGTTTCTACTGCCAGTTCCTTTCCTCCTGCTCACTGCCACCTGCCAGGCCTGAGCTCTTAGTCACTCCTGCCCAGCTCCACTGGAGGCCTCTGAGCACCTCTCTCCTGAATGCAATCCCTTCCAGAGTGCTCACTGTCTTCAGCCACCTTAGGGATCATGCCAGACCCTTCTTCAGGGGCTGTGATCCCTGGCCTGAGGATGAACCCAGGGCAGGTTTTCTCAACTTCTTTTGATATTTGGGGCCAAACAGCTCTTTATTGCAAGGTTCATGTAGGGTTAACAGCATCCCTGGACTGCCCCACTACATGCCAGAGGCACCCCCTCCTCAGCTCTGACAGAGATGTCTACAGATATCCTATGGCCTCCTGGGGAGCAAAATTGCCTCTGATTGAGAACCACTCATCGTTGGACATTGTATAAGAACTACACCTCTTAGACATGGGAAGGACTGTGCTGGAAGGGATTGGAGCAAGGATCTAGTGCAAATCCTGTAGTTTAAAGGGAATGGGTCCTGGGAGAGTTGCTGAATCTTAGGTCACACAAGGGAGTCTTATGATGAGAGAGGTGTTTTGGAAAGGGATTCAGGCAGCTATGTGCAGGCTGGACTGAGAACAGAGGGCAGAGGTGGTGAGGGCAGTGGGTCCCCTGAGAGGACCTCAGCTTCCAGCTGTGGTAGGTGTCTTGGTGCCTATCATTTGTCAGTCACAGCTCAGTTAGACGCCACCCTGGTTTCCTTGTCTTTCTGTGTGTTTTCTTTGCATAAAGGCTCTGCTGAGTTATCTAAAGCTAGAAGAGAGGGTTCCTCCCAGCAGGAGACCCCAGGACATGAGACGTGGCCATGGGATATACTGGGCAGGCCTTGGCACTGTCCAGACATTGTGAAGGATGTAGTGGAACTGCAAGAAGGCCTCATGGGAGGTAGAGAATGAGTACAAAGACTTTGAAAGGAATGTAGCACCAACAGGCTTGGAAGCAGGCTACTTGTGACAGGGCCTAACCCACCTGTAGGTAGCAGGTTTTTCCTGGCTCTCACCTGGGGGCTGGTCAGACTTACGAGAGGGAGCAAGAAAGAAAGTGGGTGTGGGAACAGGGTCCTGGCTCATGTCCTTATGATTGATGGAAGCTCCAGGACAGGATCAGGGAGTCTGTGGATGGACCTAATCAGAGAGTGTACAGTGGGTTGGTGGCTAGCCTGAGAGGGGCTGAGCTGTGTCCCCATGGAGGGGCAGCTACTGCAGCAGGCTGTACTCTGGGTGAGACCAGGGACCCAGCAGCAGGTTGCAGGACCCTGCAGCTCAAGGCTCCTTTCTCTAGTGGTTTGAGCATCTTCTGCAGTGGGTTTTCCAACTTCTCATTCCGGGTCTGGCTTTTAGAGTTATAAATCTTCAGCATGAAGAGTGTGTATTTTCCAGGCTATAATTAATGAAAGAAATATTAAGACAGCAGCATAGTAACTGATCAAATTTGAAGAAAGTCAGTGATAAGTTGGATGCAAATTTCAGAATGTCAGAGGTGAATCCAAAGAGCTTTTAGAACTGGGCTGGGGGGCCACCTAGTGGTTGCAGAGGTGGTAGCACCCACTCCCTGTGGATTGCTTTGTGAGTCATCTGGGTGCATGCCGTAAGCCTATAGGTGCTGTTCTTTGGGAACCTTTGCCCTAGTCCCACCTGAAGCTGCTCCAGGGCAAAGGAGGTGCATGACCACTCTGCAGCATAGGGACTCAGCAGATGCTTGATTTACCTGATTTCCCTCAGCTCCCTGAACCATCTCTGGTTTCCTACTCTGAAAACATCTTCCACCATTTCTTTTTTCTCATATATAGTCTTTGGGAGAGGGCTCACTTTTCTGTGTCTATATTAATCAAAACCTTACTCATTCCTCAAAGCCCAGCAAGCCTTGTCAGCACCCATATCTCACATTGGACCTCTTCTCACTGTCCTTCCTGTGCTGTGGCCTCTGTTGTGTCCACTGTTCTCTGGCTGCCCCTCCACTCTGTCGAGAGGTCTCCTCTTAGGACTGCAGCTGCAGTGATGTATGGGATACCAGTCAGATTCTCACTATCCTGCCCAGGGACAACCTGGACATTTTCCTACCTACTTGCCCTCTTTTCTCTGTCCCCACCAAGTGTTATCTTAATTGTTCTGATGTAAACACCCTGCCACTTGGCTGGCCAGACTTCTATCTCTAGGCTGCTGTATCTGTTGTACCTCATCTACAGCACCTACAATATTTGTGAAGTTCTCTGTCCCTGGCCTCGCACTACCTTTTCCAGGTCTTCCCTGACTACCCTATCTGTAAGAACTTTCTAACCCATACATGCCCTTATTCCTGTGTCACATCAGCACCAGAGCACTTATCAGTGCTCACTGCTGTCACATTGGTGTGCCTCTGAGATCTCCGTGCAGGCAGAATTTTTTCTGAGTGCTCACCATGGCCTCCCTGTGTGCCATTGTCCTCAAAGGAGATGTGATCCTCCTCCCAGAAGTCAGACCTCTCTGCGCACCTGTGTTTGGCCTCATCAGCCTAGCACATCTGTGTGTCCTCCTTAAACAGAGCAGCTGGAGAGCAGGGCCTGTGTTCACATCAGGGAGTCACAGACATCTGCATTTAAATGGTGCCAGTGTATTGCTGGAGTGGGGCGAATGCTGTGTTTTATTACCTTGTCCATCCAGAACAGAGGCCCCTGGAAGGCAGGTCTCTAAAGTATCTGTGGCTGCTCTGGCACTGACTGTTGAATGCTGTAGGTATTCAATAAATACTGGTTGGCTGATAGGCTTCTCAGACCCAGCACACTGCCCCCAAGCCAGCAGAAGGAGTGGGGCAGTGTTCATCATATGGAGTATAAAATAGGCAGATGTGGGGCTGGTGCCAGTGAAAGAGGAGCTTCCCCAGGTGGAGCAGCTGGCGTCATCAGTGCTGGGGGTGGTGGGAGGAGAGTCTGCCACAGGTCCCTCATGCTGGCAGCTGGCCAGGGCAGCCAAAGCCTCTCCATCCTGTTCCATAGCCAGCCCCTCCGCCAGCCCCATTCATACTCGTCTTCTTCCACCTATAGGCTTTGTTCTTCAGGTGGGGTGGGGTGATGGGATGCAGCCACTAGAAGTTCCAACTTTGAGAAAGTAAGCTCCACATTCCTTTCTACTGCCCAAGACCAGTCCTGGTTTGTTTGCACTCTCTCCTTTCTTTCCCTTGCCCTGTACCCCCTGCAGCCTTCATCCTAAACGCTAGACTCTTGTTTGTAACTACCTCTGTGTTTTATATCTTCTGCATATTTGCTCTGTGCTTTTGTCTCTGACTCCTTCTTACTGTGATCCTATGAGTTTCATGAATTGACTCTACTCCTGTTCATCAGATGGGGATATTGAGGCACAGAGAGATGGAGGATTTTTCATGGTCACCTGTTTCGAGTCAGAGGCTGAGTTCTCACCTTTGTAGTCCCAGGGCTAGGGTAATGAATGTTGAGGCTTCTGGTTTCAGGAGCTGGAGGTGAGAGCAGCACTGGTCTAACACTTCTCTTTTCTCTCCAGCTCTGTGGCTGTGGGCTGCTTGGAGTAGGCATCTGGCTCTCCGTGTCCCAGGGCAACTTTGCCACCTTCTCCCCCAGCTTCCCTTCACTCTCTGCAGCCAACCTCGTCATCGCCATCGGCACCATCGTTATGGTGACAGGCTTCCTTGGCTGCCTAGGGGCCATCAAAGAAAACAAGTGCCTCCTGCTCAGTGTGAGTTGGACCCCAATCCCAACCCCAGGGGACTACATTGTACCATATGTGGGGTGGTGAGGCAGACAAAAGTCTAGATCGCCAGTCACCATGGACCCAGCCCTAGCCCAGGACAGTCACTCCTAGAGTGTTGGGTGCTTGACCTTATCCCAGTCCTGCTGTCCCTCTGGGTTTCCCCAGGAGTTGAGGTCCTTCTCAGGCCTGGAAAGGCCTGCCAGATCCTGCCTATACCCTGCCCCCACCATGCTTCATTTGTATTATCCCTGGCTATTGCCACTACCCTATACCCATGCCTGGACCCTTTCTTCCTAGTTTTTCATCGTCCTGTTGATCATCCTCCTCACAGAACTGATCTTGCTCATCCTCTTCTTTGTCTACATGGACAAGGTAAGCTTCACAGCAAGGAAACAGCAGATGGTAGCCATAACCCTCGGGTTAGGCCAAGCCAAAGAAAAACTTTGGAAAGCAGCCCTATAGAGAGAGGAGTATGAAATTGGGAGAGTTAGGAAGGCCGGCTGAGAAAGTGCCTGGTGGAAGGTTTTGGTGATATGAGCATAGAGAAAGCAAGTTTGGGGATAGTGGGGGAGCTCATTACCTTTTGCATTCTTAGAAAATGGGATGCTTTAATGACACAGAGATGGCTTTGGTGAGCTTCCCATTCCTGGAATTGTGTGTAACAACCAGTTGGAGAGGAGATTCAGGTGGTTTGGTACACACCTTGGCTGCTACCCCTGGGTAATTTTTTTTAGAGTGATCCATTCAAACAAGCAGGGCTTTGCCTAGCCATCCTGATTGAGTAGGCCTGACAGTGAAGGACAACTAGGTTCCTTCTTGCCAACTTTCAAGGACAGACCACTGCTCCTAGGAAGGTGACCTCAGCAACCCCAGCCTCCTTACTAGCTGGACTGTTTGCAGCCACATTGAGACTCTTTTGAGTGATTACAGAGGATGCCTAACTATGCACTTGGGCCCTTACAACTTAGCCAGCCTGGGGTCTGTGCTCCCTAGAACTATATATACTGTGTCCCTGGATAGAGAGACCATACAGACAGTGAGAGGTGTTAGCAGGACTTCAAGCCATGAGTCTTCAGTTCTGTACTAGTAAGAAGGAAGAGAAGTAACCATATTGAGAAACTGCTGTGTGAGGTCCTGTGCTTGGCTCTTCATAGAAATTGCTTCCTTTCATTCTCACAAAGACCCCACAAGGTATAGATGTTACTATTCCAATATCACAAGGGGGACAGAGATGAGAGAGCAATCACATTGGTTGTTTGTGACTGTAGATGTAAGGGCAGAAGGTCTCTCTTGTCTTGATCCCAGTGTGTTCTGGGGAGGGGTGGTCTATAGAGAAGGTGAAAGAGCAGAGCAGCCAGCAGCACAGCTGCCCCTGGGGCCAGGCTGGCAGGAGGTGACCTGTCTCTTCTGCCTGGCAGGACTATAGCTCTGGCCCTAAGAGTTTAGCTGTGCCACAGGTAGCAGGCAGTTAGTACAAACTACAGCCAGAAGCCAAGGTGCCCTACCCTTCCCTGCCCGGGGGCCCTTCTATCCCCTGTGCTGTTGGGAGGTGTTCCTGCCACAGTCCTCACTTTTGGCCAGGGTCGGGGGTGGGGGGAAGCCATTGTGTGGGCCTGGAGACCTACAATGCTGAACTCACCCATGCAGGTGAATGAGAACGCCAAGCAGGACCTGAAGGAAGGGCTGCTTCTCTATAACACTGAAAACAACGTGGGGCTCAAGAATGCCTGGAACATTATCCAGGCTGAGGTGAGTCACTGGGCCTCTGGGATTCTAGCCAGGAGCAGGCACTAGCCCCAGGGGTGTTCACAGGAGAGGGACAAGTTGATGATGGGAGGCTTGTGAGACCTGGAGTAGCTGTGGAGGAAGCTGCAGCGTGAGAAGAGTAGCTTGGTACTCCCAGACCTGCTGTCAGAAGGCAGCAGGCACTGCATCTGATGGCCACCTGGGATGAAGGGATGAGGGGTGGTTCATTGCTCTTTCCCCCTGGTCCTGTGGAAGGAGCCATCATTCATCTCCCAAAGAAGGGACTAGAAGCCCGTCTTCTGCTCTGAGCTCAAAGGTGGCTGCTTCATTGGCTGGGATTGACCTCTGGAGAGGCCTGGGAACCATGAAGAGGCTGACCAAGCCTTTCCATCTTGCCTAACAGATGCGATGCTGTGGGGTCACTGACTTCAGAGACTGGTACCCAGTGCTGGGGGAGAACACAGTGCCTGACCGTTGCTGCATGGAGAACTCCCAGGGCTGTGGGCGGAACAATACCACCACTGTGTGGAAAACGGTGAGGCTGGGTGCTGCTCCCTGAGGTCTGCATGTGTCATCCTGGCCAGAGGAGAGCTGGCAAGGCTGTGGCTCACTGCAGAGGAGATGGGAAGGGGACTGAATCCAAGAGTTTGGGGCATACAAAGATGAGTGCATGCATGCACATGTATGCTTGTATGTGTCTGAGTGCACACTGGACCCAAAATTGGGAAAGTCAGGGAGGGACTGTGTGGGGTCTGTGTCTATGCAGCTGGCCTTGTGGGTGAACCTTTGGGACAGCCTGTATGTAAGCAGGAGCAGGATGAAGGTTGGCAGAGGCTGGGAGGAGTCACGTGTATGCTGTGGTTCATTCTGCAGGGCTGCTATGAGAAGGTGAAGATGTGGTTTGATGAGAATAAGCATGTGCTCGGCACAGTGGGAATGTGTATCCTCATCATGCAGGTATGGAGGGGTACCTCAAGGGGAGCCGGAGGAACAGGGAGAGTGTGGAGAGGCTCCCCAGCCTGTTGGTGCCTGCTGGGGTGTCTGGGACCCATGTAGAGCTTTCAGGCCTAGCAGCCAAGGCTACTGTCACACCACAGCTCTGGCATGAGATCACACCCAGCAAATAGGATGGGGACTGGCAAGTGCAGGTGCCACCAAGTGCCTTTCCATTAGTCTTCAGGGTGCCTGAGGAGGCATGTGCCACCTCCCTGCTCACTGCTGCATAGCTTGAACTTGTGGCACACTCAGTGTGATCGTGGGACGCCACAGACAGTCTCACTTGACCTACAGCATGTCTCTAGATCCTTTTCAGAGTTCTGGTTAAGGAGCAGGGGCAAGCACCAGTATTGTCCTAGGCACGCGCTATATGTCCCCAACACATATCTAAAAACAAGTGTGCTAGAAATGAACAGGAACAACTTGGCTCAATTTCCTATGATCCCTGCCAGGGGCAGGCTGCTCACACCAGACTTCAGCAGTCAGGGAGCTGTGGTGGGGTGCTTCGTGTTTGGGGTACACAGCTCCGCCTGTACGTGACCTCAGAGTGCATCATCTCCTGTCTGTTGTACTTTCCCATACCCCATGTCTGTACCACTCACACCAGGGTGGCAGCCAAGACAAGAAGCCGAGGAAGGACCCACATTGCCAGAGCAGCCACATGAGACCCTCCTCCTTGTCTTTCAGATTCTGGGCATGGCCTTCTCCATGACCCTGTTCCAGCACATCCACCGGACGGGGAAGAAGTATGACGCGTGAGCAGGCTGGTGGAGACCCCGCCCGCTGGGCACTGGAGGGAAGGTGGCTGAGCTCAGTGTCTCCTGCCTACACCCTCCCAGCAGCCACCCTTACCCACCTCCCCTTCTGTCGCCCACCTCCCCTCCTGCCGCTCACCTCATTGTGGGATCTCAGAGGCAGAGGGCTGGGGAGGAGGCACAAGCAGAGACTGTGGGGCGCTGGGCACTGGATTCCTATATCTGCAGATTTGCCAAAGACTATGGGGTAGGTTGGGGTGTTGAGGAGGAGGCCTAGCACTGATGGGTTTCCAGCCTGCCCTTCCTCACACCGACATGTCCCCGAGTGGGTAGGGAGTGGGGTGCTTCCCCAGGCAGGGCTGTCTCCTACACAGGCTACTGCCACCATGTGCGTCCACCCGGTGGGGTCTACCCCCTGCCAAGCAAGGCCCTGAGCATTGTGCCCAGGCTTTTTATACCTGACAGTGTAACTTTTTTATTTTACTCTGATTATGATTATTCAGGAATATTATCTCTCAGATAAGTTTAGGGTAGCTTTCTGATTTATAACTTTTTACTCTGTTGATTTCCTTAACAGTGTGAATTTCCCTTCCTGTGGGTGGGGATGGGTGGGAAAGAGGACATCATCCATCTACTTTGCTTCAGGACACACCCATGTGGCTCGAGTGGCTGTAGGGTGAGATACACCAGACCTTTTGGAATGCATGAGAAGGGGCTGGTGCATCTGGGATGGGGCTCTCCCCCCACCCCACCCCACCCTGGCCTAGCACCCACAGACAAAGGACAGAAGAGTGTAAGGCGTGTGGCAGGGCACCCTTTAGGAGGATGACAACAGAGAACCCAGAACAGTGGGGAGCGTGGGTTCAGAGGACTGGTGAAACACTTTGCCAGGAGTTCGATGTGAGTTGGCAGGATCCTTGCCTTTTTGACAGTGAGCAGGATGTGGTGTCTTCCGCTTCCTGCCACCTTCTGCCGTCTGCTGGCACTGCAAGGCATCACAGCCTCCTGCTGGGTGCTATCTCTTGAGCAAGTAACCATGAGCCCCATGACTTCCAGACATTCCTGCTGTAGAGCCTCAGATGGACACCTCTAGTTGTGGCCTGGATCCATCTTCACCTTGCTGTGGGACAGGGAAGCAGTCCTCATGTCTGGCCACTTGGATGACAGCAGGGGACCCAGAAGCCTCAGGAGGGAGTGGCAGAAGTGGCCAGGTTCTCAGGGCCACCTACTGCCCTGCTCAAATCTTCCCAGTGCCCACTGCTTTCAACAGAGGCCTGAGTGGCTGCCATATCCTGGGTGGTCTCACAAAGCACAGAAAACCCACCAGGCCAGGCCAACCTTTCACAGCATTTCTGAGGAGAAGGCAGTGTAGGCATGAACAGTGGCAGAAGTGGTTGAGGTGCAGCGGACACCTCATCAGAATTAGTGCTGCTGAGCTTGGAAGGGCTGCAAGCACGTTGTGGGAATTGGGTCTGCCCTGGATTTGTCCACCAGAGCAGGTCTGCTCGAGCCTCCCCTGCCTGCCTCACCTTGGGGCTGAGATCCCACCTGCCACCCCCAGTCTTCCACCACACACAAGTTGGGACCAGGGTGTTTCAGGACTTTTGTTTTGGTATCAGGAATTGAAGTGGAGGGTGGTCTCAGCAGGTTGGGCAGAGGCAGGACTGGTGTGGGTGGAAATGCTGAGAAGGCAGAATGAGGTAAGTGCACACTTGAATGAAGTCACCCTTCCCTGAACTTGTATTTTCCTGTTAAGGAGCAATAGCTGCCTCCTTTGGGACCCCAGAACAAGAGGGCAGGGTGAACCCATCATTGCAGACATTTGGCAAATGTGTTGGTGTCAAATGGGACTGGCGTGTGATGTTTTTGCTGTGGGTGGTTGTGTTTGTATATGCCTGTCAATGCAACTTCTAAGTTTTGTTAATAGCAGCAGAAGCATTGGAGGCATATAGACTCCCTCACATCTTAGGTTTCTGCAGTCTTTGCCACAGCCATACTCTGCTCCGCCTCATCCATCCATCTCAGACCCTTGTCAAAAGCTGCCCTGATGAGTGTAGCTGCTGAATTGTTCGGCCAAGGCTGCATGGGGGCAGTCTCCATGCACAGGGTGGGTGTTTTCAGGAGTCCCTGCTCATCCCAGGTCACCTGGAAGGCCACACACAGTGATGCCATAGGATGTGGCTCAGCATCTTTGCAGTTTCTCCTGACCATGGATGGCCTCACTGGGGCTGAATTCAAGTGATTTCTCAGCTCCCCGGGCCAAGGTCAGAGTTGAGTACCATCAGGGCTGATGAGATCAGTTAACAGGCTTGACTTGGAAAGTCCCTTTGGATTTGTAGGTGACTTCCAGGGAATGCCTGACATAGACTTGGCCTTTCTCTGCAGTGTCTTGTGGAGGGCTGAGGGGCAGGGCTAAAGACTGACCTGGCGTGGCTAGCGGCAGGTGGCAGCCCCTGGCCACAGAGGCAGCCTGGGCTTGCCTGTACCTTGGGTCCTCACCCTGGAGAGGGTGCTGACTACATCCTAGGCCCCTTGCATGGTTCTGATTTGATGTGGATCAGGTGGCCATGCTTCCAGGCCTTAGTGGCCACAGTGCAGTCCAGGTACCTGGAAGTGACTGTCCTCTCCTCTAGCCCCCTGCCTACCCTCTCGTGGAGGTGCTAATTAGCAGGGACATAGCACAGGATGGGAGCTGGGTGCTGGCTGCTGGGGGCTTGTTCTTGGCCCCTCAGCCCTTCAGCATCTGGTGGCTCCTCTGCTGTCCCTGTTCCCTCATTTTCCCCTCTGCCACAGCGAAGCCACAGTCCAGGGTGTGTCCTGGCCTCCCCTCCCCTCTGGGCCTTACCCATGCCCGAGCACCCACTTGCCTGCTCTAGGGCAGCATAGGGGAGCTGGGAGTGCACGCTTGCTGGTTGCTGGTTTCCGATGCACTTTCTGCTTGAGACGCCTGTCTGTACACCCTCTCATCCCAGTCCTGGCTTTATTGGACACCACGTTTTTAGCATGTTTTTAAATAAAAATGGATTATGTGTCAAAAGCACAAGCAAGCAGTATGTGAGTGGTGTGTTTTTTCACCCCACTATTGTAATGCTGTATTTCATGCAGCAGTTGTCATGAGGGCCCCAGGGCGGGTGTAGGGGGGGGGGGTCAGGCCCTCGTCTTCATCTTTGTTCTAGACATTTTCCTAGATCAAGGACCTCATTTCCTTCCCAGGACTCTGGTGAGAGATGTACTGGGGTAGAGTTGAGTGTCTCAGTCCCCTGAGCAGGAGCCTGTCTCCTGACCTGATGCGACTTGATCAGGGGTCAGTCTTAAGTGGGCCACATGAGAGGCCTTGGCCCACCTCAGTGGCTGCTGCCCAGTAGGTGTCCAGGTCCTAAGTATGGGAGTAGGGGAGGACTACATGAATGGCTTCCTGCATGGGCAGGGTTGTCACGCTAGGTAATCTCTCCCCAAGCCTTCTGATATTTCTGGTGCTCCTGTGAGCTTGGTATCTGTCCCAGGAGTGCAGGGTCTTCATGGTATCAGCACAAGCCACCTTTAAGGGGGTTCTGAAACAGCCTTTAGGGAAGGCTGGAGACAGAGGATGATTGTGAAAAGAAGGCTGTCTTAACTACCTGGGTCCCTGCCTTGTCATCTCACGGTAGTAGAAGACTCAGGTTGGATCTGGCTGTCTTAGTCACAGCTGCAGATGAGGAACGCTTCTAGCTCTCCATGCCCTGCTATGCCTCTGTCCCTGGGTAGAGGCAGGGATGCAGAATGAATGTGACCAAGGATCTGAAGGCAGTCAAAGGTGGTGCATTTCTCAACCCAAAGGGTGGCCTCCCTCCCCATGCAAGTAGCCAGGTTGACAGGGAATCACCCCAAAGCCTCAACCTGTGGGACCACATGCTGCAGAGGCCATGTCTTGAAGCCTGTGGAGCCTGCTTAGTCTGGGTGATTTCTTCAAGTTCCAGCTGGAGTGGCCTCTGAGATCCAGATGTACTGAGAGGGACTTTGTGGTGATAGTCAGGAGTGAGTCATACCTGGAGTGGTGCAACCGCCATTATCTGTTGAGGACCATCCAGATCATAGGAATTTGGGCAGGAGCATTTTGTCTTTGCCCATTCTTGCCTCTGCCCCTGGGCCCTTGCTAGAATGTCCACTGGGTCAGTGTGCTGTCAGTGACTCAGTGGGATGCACTGACCACTTTGTTCCTAAAGGTTGGCGGGACAGAAGGGCCTGTTTTCCTTGGGTCTTCTAATGGCAAGGCTAGGGCCTTCTAGAATGGGTTTTGGGTTTGTTATCACCCATGAGAGGGAGTGGCCAAGATGTTTACGGGGAATCCGTTTCTACTGCCCCAATCCCATGTAATGTGTGAGAATGCCCAGTAAAGGCAAGCAGGCAAGGAGGCTGCCAGACTGTGCTAGCACAGACAAATATCTAGTCACTCAGGTCGAGTGAGTGCTCATGCCAGACACCAAGACTATAACTGGGAGTGACTTGCATCATGCCTCTACTGCACAGGAATCTAATGGAGACTGTAGGAAAGGAGCTGCGATCACAACTCAGCATTGACTGTGAGACTCCCAGGGCCAGGTTGGCCGTGCAGGCCAGATATGGCCCCATCATGGGCAAGAGAAGCCCTCCAAAATTAAGCTGAAAATAGGAGGAGTAGATTGGCCAGGAGGAGCACCTATGTCCTAGATAGGCTGGGTGCAGAGTGTGGCAGGAGCACAAGCTTGTAATTGAAGTAGAAGAGGGTGAGCTGAAGTCAGCAGCCATGGGAACCACTGAGAGGCTCTGAGCCCCATGTGGCTCTAGCTTCAGAGAGGATAGCCTTAGGGAGAGTAGTCAGTAGGGACAGAGTGGCTGCAGTGAGACCAGGCCTCAGCTGCTGCAGTGGTGTGTGCAGGAGCTACTGGACTACAGGAAGCAGTGGTGAGATGAATCTCAGGCGCAGGAGAACCAACAAGCAAGGTGATTAATTAGATTTATGGGGTGAGGGACGCACATTCTTGCTGTCCATTCTTGCCGTTCATTCTTGCCGTTCATCGAGCAGATGCTTTCACCTGCACAGGTAGGTGACTGCTTGAACCAGAGGGATGGGAGTGTGTATTTGTGGGTGAGGGGCAGAGAGCTGTGACACGATTAAGACTGCAGCAAGCTTCACAGCTGAAAAATGCTTTCAAACATTTGCTAGGTTCCTCCTGACTAAAACTGTCCTCTTGTCTGTCTCAACACTTGAGCTTAAGGATGTGTGTGGTGCGGGTGGTGAAAGACCCAAGCTTGATAGCCACACTGGTAGTATTTGTTATCCATGTGAATCCAGGCAGGTGTGGAATTTGTCTTGATTTTGCCACCCACAAAGTGAGGATAATGCCAATTTTCAGCCCTCCTGAGGGTTCATAAAGGCTCATTTAGCTTGTTCCCAAGCAGAGGAAAGGTTCTTGGCAAGACCCAAGCAACCCTTTAGCTTGGGTCTTCAAGCTAAAGGCAGGACCCCACGGATAAGCTTGTGTGGGCTAAAAGCTGGGGACACCAGTGAGTGGCCAAGGAGTGGAGGTGGATGGGTGGGTTGGAGAGTGAGCTGCCAAGGAGAGGTCGGAGGCAAGCTTTCCACCTTCCCTGGGCTGGCTTCTCACCTCTGTTGGGCTGGCTCAGCAGCAACATTCGATAATCCACAGAAGCAAGAGGGAAGCCAGATCAAATCAATGTCATTTTGGACACAAAAATATCGGTGTTGTGATGGTCTCCTTTTAAACTATTCAGCAAAGATCAGGAAGATATTGATTTAGCCATTTGGGTTTTGCTGAGTTTAAGGACAGCCAAGAGGTTGCTTCTTTAGCTAACAAAAAGAGTGACAATAAGGTGCACTTGAGCTGACTTTCCTGCCAGTTACTGCCCACTTCACCTCCTTAGGGAGCAACAAGAGTGCTGGGGTGAACCTGGGGCACTGACCATCTCCCTTGGTGCCACTGGGTTCAGAGATAGACAGGCAGAGGAGCCAAATAGTGGCCAGTGCGTAGGTTTGTCAGCACTTGTTGCTTGAGATTTTTTTTCCTGGTTATGGAGCCTTAAAATTTAGCCTGTCTTAATGTTCAAAGCACTATCCTCTGACACATGGTCAATACAAGTGGTAGCTTAATGACATCAGGAAGCCCTTGTCTTTGCCTCTCTTTCCCATCCCAAATTCTCCACTGAATCCTCAGGAGCCCAGGATATGCACAATGCATTTCTTTTCTCTGGCAAGATACCTCAATCCATGAAAAGATTTAGCCTTATCCACCACTTGACCACTTGGAAGAGACCATAACTAGTTGTTCTCTAAAATAGAATTAATAAGGCATGAGCTATTCTTAATATTTTATAAGCCATGGACACTGGTTATCAGCCTCTCAGAAAGCGTCTTGGCTTAGTCTGGCTTCATTGGGTCCTCAGTGCGGAGATGTTGACTGCACCTGACTGATAAGATAGTCAGGACTCCACACCTATTCTCTCCCAGGGCATTTCCTTCCTCTCCAGGTCATTGGCAGCCTGAGCTTTAACTGGAAATTGATGAGAGAAAGAGTTTCCTGGCTGTTTGCTTTAAAGAAGAAAATAAAGGCTATGTCCTCATGTCCTCCCCTCTTAGCCCATCACTTCTGTTATTTTTCACTGTGAGGAGTGGGAAAGTGGGACAATCCAGCCTTCGGGGCTACTGGGAAGTAGCAGCTGACAGGCTACCCATAAGCCGCCAGGGATGACATGTTGCTCCAGCACTAGCTCTCTGGAGCCTTCCTGTCTGCAAGTCCCTTCTTGGGCCACATAAGCAGTAGTGAGGCCACCAACAGTGCTGCTGCCTTTCAGCCAGGAAAGGTGTGGACACTGCTGGTCACCCGCTTAGTAGGCAGTGCCCTTCAGCATGCACATGCATCCACACTCACAGTAGTGGTGCAGGGGACCAGATACCTATGTCTCCTGTACAGCAGGTAGAATCGGCAGTGTCCACCAAGGTGGGTCTCTGCCTGGGGACTTCCTCAGGGGGTCAGCCTGCCAACACTGCCCTTGGCCAGGGTCCCTTGGAGTTCACATAGGCAAGCGTTCTACTCACCACTGCCCCCTGTACCATACCCTCCTGATTCTCTGTTTTGGGGTCCTCTAGAGCCCAGTTTACCCAAGTAGTTTTCTGGTTCTCACCAGAATTCACACAATTTTCTAAAAGGAAGAGTGAATTAAAAAGGAGTGGTTTTGTTTGTTTATTTTGTTTTGTTTTCATGAAAGACAAAGCATTTAGGTCTCTTTAGCTTTGCACTGGAGAGCTGGTGCCCTGTGGAGAGACTGTGTTATGATGAGAAAAGGTCTTCAGTGGGAACTACATTGAGCCTCAGGGAATCTTGGGAGCTTAGGTGAGCTACTCTAGAGGCAAGAAGCTCCACTCTCCCCCTTCCCCACCATTGAGGGAGTGACAGTGAACCTTGGGAGTCTCTGGCTAGGGCAACCCTGGTGCCTGGCTCATACCTCTAGCCTGGTTCATACCCCTACACTGCAGGTTGGGCAGCCAGCACAAGAAGTGCCCGGGACATGCAACTGGAGGAATCCACAGTAAATCCACTCTTAACAAGGGAAACAACATTGCATACAACTCATAATTTATAATCAGTTCCATTATAACTATAGACTTTGCTCTTATTATTTAAAGTTCAAAATCAATAGTTGCCACCGTTGGTCAGTTTATAAATTATGCTTGTCGTTAATTGTACTACTATAGCTAAGATAGCATACCTATTTAATCATTTGTGTAATATTGAGAAGCTCTAGGGTACTGACCTCTGTGTAGCCCTGCACCAAAAGACTGGGGAGTAAGCCAAACAGAAATAAGTATTCCACTTTCAGCTGGAAAAATAAGGATCTTGGGGACAGACAAAAACTTAGAATCTCCTACACAGAAGATATCCAAGTACAGACTATTCCTGGAGAGTCCTTGATATTGGGGATATAGCTGCCTTCTACCAAATCTCACAAGGATCACCACAGAAAACAAAGTTAAAACATTTTTGAAATAGAAAAATGCCAAAACAAAGGCATAAAATGCAATCTTGGACCTTCAGCCCACCTAAAACAAGTCCAGGAAACATCAATATAGGACTTGCAAGTCACACACTTGAAATTTCTAAAATGATAGCAACTGAAGTAAAGAAATATAATACCATCAGGCTATATAGAAGAAATCAGATCACAATCTTTTAGGTAAAAAGAAATGATAACATAATGGAATAATTGCTCAGAACATCCAAAAAATAGAGGTGGATAGAGAAATGATGGAAATATTGAATGAACAATACAGGAAAGAATTATAATTAATGAAACAGATACAAAAAGATATCCAGAAAATTAAAAATTTCATTGAAAGCTGGCAAAACCGCTTGAAGGAAACTAAAGATAGACTTTCACACCTTAAAGATAGTGTTGCAGCTAGTAATTGAGAAAAAAGTAGTAAGGAACCAGGAAATAACAGTTCAACAGCTGAAAAATAATATAAAGAGAAACAATATAAGACTGATAGATGTCAAGGGAAAAAACAGGAGTAAACATGTGTGACATAAAAAGATTATTTGCAGAAGTAATAGCAGAAAACTTTCCAAACATAGGAAAAGAATCTGATATACAGTTAGTGGGGCCTACAGAACTCCAATTAGCCATGGTCAAATTAACTCTTTACCCAGACACATAAAAATCAAGATCCTAGAAATTCAGCAAAAGAACAGAATATTGAAAGCTGTCAAAGAAAAAAAAAAAAAAAAAAAAAAAAAA